>CM041639.1:2296643-2430719 GCA_023333625.1 Bothriochloa decipiens | reverse complement strand
GTTACGGTCTCGAGGGTTAGGTCTCGAGGGGGTTACGGTCTCGAGGGGTACTGTCTCGAGGGGTGTGCTCGAAGACGGAAAACTGCTCTGCTTCCACAGCGGTGCTCGGCCGGTGATGGCGAGGTTAAACATCCGGCGAGGGGCTCCTCCAGGACTTCGCTAACCCGTGCATCGTCCTCGGGTCATCAAGGTGGACACGTAGGTGGTCATCAAGTCAGGAGCTTGGTTCCGGCGATGTGCTTTACGGCGGGCAGCGCTCGAGGGTGACGGTGCTCGAGGTGTCAAACTCGAGGGTCGGTTTGTCGAAGGGTCAAACTCGAGGGTCGGTTCGAGCGCGTGATCTGTCTCAGACGAGATCGGCTCAAACGCGGAGTTCCTCCTCGGCGATCGGCGGCGAGGAAACCCTCGATTCCTGGTGCCACAAAGGATCTCTGGCGCCATTAACCCGCCCATCGATTTCTGGACTTCACGACGGTCACGTTGACGAGCTTCAGGGCGGCAGCTTTGCTTCCGGCGATGAGCTCTACAGCGGACGGCGGCTCGATGGCGACGGCGCTCGATGTACACTTCACACCGAGTCACTCCTGCTCCAATTGGTGGCGTAGATGGACGGTTGGAGTCACGCAACACCTGCTCAAGGTGCCGGCGGTGACCAAAACACACGGCGGAGTTCGCACGGGCAGCAACTCCCACGGCGGAGCTTCGACATGTCCTCGGTGCACGGCAACAGCACTCCGAGAGGGTCCATGGTCTCCATCTTGCCCACTCGATGCAGCTCATCATGGCAGAGCTTCCCGGCTTCTTCCTGCTCCTCGAGGGTGGTCGATGGTGGCAGGAAACGACGGTGAATGGCGGCGTTCTGGAGCAGCAACGTACTGACACATCGACGACAAGGTGGTTCGGGTCGGTGCTCTGGCGAGGCAAACACGGAGCTAGGGTGTGCACGGGGTCCGTCTCATCAAGGCGAGCGCGGATCCGGAAACAACGGAGGTCGAGGCTCAACAGAAAGGTGGCTGGGTGATCTCGCCACGGCGGTGCTTGGCGCGCGGCGATGAATTGGGCGGCTTCTGTTCTGGCATCCTCCCGATGCCATGGTCCAAGCAGGCTTGGCTGGTCTCGTGTGTGTGTGCGGGTGTGTCCAGTGAGGTCGGTAGCGACCTGGGCCTACGTGCTCACGACGGAGCGCCATGGCCAACAGCACGGCGGAGGGTTCGAGAGAGCGGCGATGGCGGTGCTCACCGACGGGTCGAAGAGGATGGAGGTGCGGTACAAGTCCAAGCAGCTCTGGCTCATGGTACTGCTCCTCCTTCCTACTCCCGACGCAGCAGCGGGGGCTCTGAGTCGACGGTCTTCCTCCCCAACTCCGGCGGCGGCTTCTCCTTCTTCCCCGACTCCTTTCTTCCCCCTTCCTTCAGCTCTTCTCCAATCGAGGCTGGCAAGGTGGAATGGAGCTCCACCAGAGCGGTGGCGGTGGCCTGGGAACCCTAGGGTGCCGGGGGTGCTTGCTTTATAGGGCGGACGCGGTGGTAGGTAGCCGACGGACGGTCGATCACGGCTCTGCTTGATCGAGCGGCCAAGGGATGTCCATGTCAGCAGCTGAGGCTCGATCTGGGTCCAGAGAACAGCGAGAGGGGGCTAGGTAGCGCTGGGTGTCGAAGTTCGGTACGGCGGCAGCGTTCCACTGCGGCGACAGTGCAGGTGCGCGCGCGCGGAGAATCTTGCCTGCGGCCGTGGGAACTTTACGCGGGCTGGTCGGTCCAGGTGGCTTGCGGGCGCGCGTCGATGCGGGCGACACTGGATCGAGCGGTCGAGGCAGGTTGCTTAGGAGCGACGCCGGGGAACAGTGCTAACGCGAGCACGCGCGGCCGGTCGGGTGACCTCAGCGGGCGCGATGACACGTGGGTCCCACTTCGGGGCCCCATCGTCAGCGACTCATCGGCAACGGAGGCTCGGTGCGGCGCGCGGACGCGCGCGGCTCTTGCTGGGCCGTCGGCCTGGTTGGGCCGCGCAGCGCGGGGTCGAGCGCGCGGGCGGGCCGGCTGGCTGCTCGGGCCGATCTCCTCCTTTTCTTTTCCTTTTATTTTTCTTTTTCATTTTTAAATATATTTTTATATATACTTATATATATATATGGTGTGCTAAATTTGTGCAACAAAATAGTGAGCATACATGGCCCAAATAATGCTAGGGTATTATTCCTTAATATTTATTTATCAAAATAAATATTATGTTGTCATTTTTTTTTAATAATCAACACATAAACCAAATAGGAATCCAAATCACTCTTTTTAATGCAACATGATGATTGAACAATTGAAACATTAAAATGCAACATGTGAACATAGAGCATGGTTATGAGATGTTAATTAATTTGCAACATATGAAAGCCATGCATGACATGCTAGGGTTGATGCATATGTAAGGGGTAGATGATGACATGTCGCACCACATCATTCAGGGTTTTCTCGAAAAAATTTTGTAGTTCAAATTTTCGGGTTGTTACACGCGCCCTGCCACTGCTGATCACATCGGCAACAGCTCCTTAACCATATCGGCATGCTCCCAGCTTTATCGACAACAAGTCTGATGTCTCAGCTTTTCTGGCTTCATCGGCAATCACCCTGAGCACCTGTCCTTCATCGGCAATGTCCTCTTAACTTCATTAGTAATGACTTAGGCCAATTTTCCATTCATCGGTAACCACTTATTGGCACTATCCAAAATAACACTGAGGACAGAATAATAATCAATCTCTCGCCGATCGACGCAGTTTTTGACTTGCTCGGAGGGTCAAGAAGCTATCGACGAAGCACGAGTTGGCCAGACCTATAATATCTCAATCGGACGCTGCTGCGACTTTAGCAGAGGCATTCCAGTTATCCTTTTGCTTACACTTTTTCATGATGATTTCAATACATACTGATACCTATAATAGCTCCAGACCTACCAGTTTTTCATCGGTAGTTCAGACTTCTCTTTCACATGCTGCACCATCACCCAGTCTTGTCATCCTAGATGAATCGCCAGAGGTACTTTTTTCTACCTTAGATTAATTTCCAGCCATCATATTGGCATTCACTCATTTGTTTTTCCTGCAGCATCAGGCGGATACATCGATAGCTACTTCAGACATCCATCCTTCAATTTCTGATGCCCCCTAGTCTATCGATGTCCAAGCTTCAGGTTCCAAGCGTGGAGCTATGTCCGATGCAGATCCACAAGCTAAACGGCTTAGGACATCTCCTGTTCCCGATACACCATCAACTTCTATCCATCAGCTAGCGCCTGCCGATATGGACACACAAGAATCACCATCGGCATCAGAACCAATCAACCCGCCTATCACAAGTGCCGATCTATCGGTAAGCGCTGCTGATGCTTTACCTGGAGCGTCCCAAACTGCCGCTGCTGGCCAAAGACAAGAAATCGCCTTAAAGCAGGTAAATCAATTAGCTTAATTAACCTGTTATGTGTACTTCCAAGCTAACCAATTTTCCTTCAGGAACAAGATTCTCTGGATAGCTTATTCTCATTTGCCATCAGTGACAAGGCATCCGATGATGAAGAAGATACAGAAAGTAGTGCTCTTGTTCTAGGAGCAATCCCTGCAGATATCAGATCCAAATTAGAAAACTTGCTATTCCTGCTTAATCAAAACACGTCGCAACTGGTTCAAGATTCCGATTCTGTCAGGGTAGCTTTTAAGGCAATCCGCGGTCAAATCCCCACCAATGTTAAAAAACGCTCTTCACCGTGGCTCATCTCGAGTCCCGACAGATCCAATATCAGAAGGCCAGCCAGTGTATTGCCGATCGGGAAATCTATGAAAAACTTCGTGAAGAATTGATGGATCACAAACGAACTGCTGATGAGAAGCACAAGGACATTGGCAACTTGGAGGCTTCCAGTACTGAGCTTGACAAGAAAATCATCCAGCTATCGGCAAGACGAGCAGCCCTGCTGGCCGAACTCAATGAAGTTGAAACAGCATTAGCAACGGCCGAGCAAACAAAAAATCAACTGCCTGATGCTATCAAGGCTCTCCAGAAGGAACGGGATGCTTACGCCCGAAAGACAATAGCTCTCAAGAAAAAGATCAAGCCTGTAGAGGGTTCTGCCGATGATGATGCCAGAGAACTAGAGGAAATCAACCAGATTCGCCAGCGTGCGATATCGGCCATCCACTCATTTTTAAACCTGTAAATTTCTTTTTCATCGGCGAAGTGACACATCGATAACTTGAGTTAATCTATATTAGTTCATCTTCAATGTAATGCTGATATTTTCTTACTGAACCTACCGATAAAACATTTATCGGTATTCATATCCATATCTTCACGCATCTACCCAAACACTAGGATAATATTTCTTCAAATATTTACCGTTCAATGCTTTTGAAAATGCTTCTCCTTTGAGAGTTTCTAGGATATATGCATTACCAGGAACGGACCGATTTACCCGATAAGGACCTTCCCAATTAGGGGACCACTTGCCAAATTTCGAGCTCTTAGTTCCAATCGGTAAAATCAGTTTCCAGACTAGTTCGCCATCAGCAAATTCTTTTACTTTTACCTTCTTATCATACCACCTAGCAACTCTCTTCTTATTTTCCTCAATGCTGACTAAAGCTTTTAGCCGATGACCCGCAAATCTTCTAATTCATCTTTCATGAGATCATCGGTTGATAATTGATCCTGATACAATATTCACCTCGAACCAGTTTTAATCTCCCAGGGCAAAACCGCGTCGTGCCCATATACCAACTGATAAGGCAACACCTTAGTAGCACCATGGCATGCCATCCAATATGGCCATAAGGCTTCATTCAGAACTGTGTGCCACCTCCTGGGATTTTCTTCAATCTTGCGTTTAATGAGTTTAATAACCCCTTTATTAGATGCTTCGGCCTGACCATTAGCTTGAGCATAATAAGGAGAAGAATTTAGGACTTTAATTCCCATACTGACGGCAAATCCATCAAACTCTCCTGAGGTAAACATGGTTCCTTGATCGGTCATAATCGTCTGAGGAATACCGAACCGATACACAATATGCTCTTTCACAAAATAAATCATATTGGCCGATGTTACCTTTTTCAAAGGAATTGCTTCAACCCATTTTGTAAAATAATCAGTAGCAACGAGCATAAATTTATGCCCTTTGCTTGATGGTGGATAAATCTGACCGATGAGATCAATAGCCCACCCTCAAAATGGCCATGGTTTAATTATAGGATTCATTGCCGATGCAGGTGCCCTCTGGATATTACCGAATTTTTGACATTCTTGACACCCTTTAAAATACTTGAAACAATCTTCGAGCATTGTTGGCCAGTAATATCCATTTCGCCTAATCATCCACTTCATTTTGAAAGCCGACTGATCCGCCCCGCATACCCCTTCATGAATCTCGCCCATTAAATTCTTTGGTTCTTCTTCACCAAGACATCTAAGCAAAATCCCATCTATAGTCCGATAATATAACTCGTTATCAAGAAGCACGTATTTAGTAGCCCGAAACCTTATACGCCTCTCGACCTTCTTAGATGGATCCTTCAGGTAATCGGCAATCTCCCTCCTCCAATCATCGGCATCAATTGCTGACGTCAGCACTTCTTGGATCGGCAGGTACCCTGAAGCATGCTGTGCTAACCGATTAGCTTCTTCATTGTGCAGTTTGGAAATATGTTCGAGGCAGAAATCTTTAAACTCTTTCAATAATTGCCGACATCCCTCGTAATACGAGACCAAAACTTCACTTTGGCACTCATACGCCCCAGCTAATTGATTAATGACCAGCATAGACTCACCAAAAATTTCAACAGCATCGGCACGGATTTCTCTGAGTAATTCCAACCCTTTCAATAAAGCCTGATATTCAGCCTGATTGTTTATCGATGTAGCAGCAATCGGCATTGAGAATTCATATTTCTTCCCTAGAGGTGAAATTAACACAATGCCGATACCTGCTCCTTCTCCACACGTGAAACCATCAAAGAAAAGTGTCCAAGGAGCAATTTCTAAAGAATTTACCATGTCACAGTGCTGAGTAACAAAATCGGCCATCACTTGCCCCTTGACTGCTTTAGCTGATTCATAGCGCAAATCAAACTCTGATAACACTAAAATCCACTTGTTGATTCTCCCATTCGGAATTGGCATTGATAGCATATACTTAACCACATCATCTTTGCATATGACAGTGCATTCGGCTGTCAACAAATAATGCCTTAATTTAACACAGGAGAAATGTAAACATAAGCATAAGTTTTCAATGGCCGAATACCTGGTCTCAGCATCTACCAACCTTCTGCTCAAGTAATATATCACACGTTCTTTCCCTTCAAACTCTTGGATCAGAGCTGACCCGATAACCTCACTATCGCCTGATAGGTACAGCCTGAAGGGTTTTCCATGCTGAGGTGGAACTAATACTGGAGGATTCACCAAATACTTCTTAATTTCTTCCAAAGCCAACTGCTGGTCTTCTCCCCATACGAATTCCTGATCAGCCTTCAATTTTAGCAATGGACTGAAAGCTTTGATTTTTCCTGATAGATTAGATATGAATCTCCGAATAAAATTAATTTTGCTGATCAAAGACTGTAGTTCAGTTTTGTCGGTAGGAGCGACAACCTTATTGATGGCATCAATGGATTTCCTGCCAATTTTGATACCCCTCTGATGCACCATAAAGCCCAAGAATTGACCCGCCGATACACCAAATGCACACTTATTGGGATTCATTTTCAGCCCATGTTTCCTTGTGCACTCCAATATTTTCTGTAAATCAGCCAGATGATGTCTGAAGTCTTTAGACTTAACCACCACATCATCTATGTAGATTTCAACCAACGTGCCGATGTACTTATGGAAAATAAATTCATAGCTCTCTGATAAGTAGCACCGGCATTTTTCAAACCAAAAGTCATGACTATCCATTCAAATAAACCATGGCCTGGACATCTGAAAGCAGTCTTGGAAATATCTTCCTCAGCCATAAATATCTGATTATAACCGGTATTTCCATCCATGAAGCTAATAATTTGATGCCCAGCAGCAGCATCAATTAATACATCGACAACAGGCATTGGATAGCCTGAAATCAATGCAAACATGAAGCTTCCCATGTTTCTTATAGATAGGAACCACATTAGAAATCCACTCAGCGTATCGGCATTGTCGAATAAATTTTGCTTCAATTAACCTCGTTATTTTGGCCTTAATATCAGGCAGCACTTTAGGATTGCATCTACATGCTGGCTGCTGATGCGGCCGAAATCCTTGCTTGATAGGTAACCGATGCTCAACTATTGACCGATCTAATCCAGGCATCTCTGTATAATTTCAAGCAAAACAATCTCTATATTTCTTTAATAAAGTAATCAATTGTTCTCTACTCTGGAGATCTAACTTAGCGCTAATAAAAGTTAGCCTCGGTCGATCGCCATTACCAATATCTACTTCTACTAGGTCATCAGCCGATGTAAACCCATGGCCCAGTTTTCCATCATCGGCGAACCTATCCATTATAATTCATCTTTAGAACCGACTGCTTGGATCGGAGGCAGTTCATAATCTGCAATTCTAAGAAACTTTACATCCCATGCTTCTCCTGATATGCACTTGGACCGCTCATAAGTTTTTGACTCGGCCGATGCAATTATGTAAGATGAATCACCAGGAACCACTTCAACCCTGTCCTCAATCCATTGCATGAGGCATTGGTGCATTGTAGAAGGAACACAGCAATTGGCATGAATCCAATCCCTTCCTAAGAGCATATTATATGCACCCTTGCCGCCGATAACAAAGAACGTAGTTGGCAAAGTTTTGCTGCCGATGGTTAACTCAACGCATAGTGCTCCCTTAACTGGTGATACGTTGCCTTCAAAGTCCTTAAGCTTCATATCAGTCTTGGTCAAATCTTGATCTCCTTTCCCAAGCCTTCGGAACATGACATATGGCATAATATTAATTGCAGCTCCTCCGTCTATGAGTATCTTTGACACTGGCTGCCCATCAACCCTGCCTTTGACAAATAAAGCCTTAAGATGCTACCTTTCATCATCGGTAGGCTTCTCAAAAATAGCCATCATTGGATCCAGCGTCAACTGAGCTATTTGTTCGGAAAGAACTTCTTCCTCATCATCGGTAAGTGCTAAGAATTCCATCGGCAACATGAAAACCATATTGATATCTACCGATGGGCCTCCATCCCCGCGCTTTGGCTGCCACACTTGAGATTTCGCCCTATGGGAGTTTTCTTATTTATACAGATCTTTTTCTCGCTCACGCTGCATCCTCCTCTTCTGAGTTTTCGTCAAACCCTCAGGGCACCATGGAAGCAGCTTTGTTTTCCAGACGGGCTGATAACACTTTGTAGTTGAATCTTTATAGCTCATGTTTGGATCTCTGCAGAATATTTCCTCATCGGGAACCCTTGCATTGGCCATCTCCTCAAGCTCTTCTTGATTCATCGGAAAGCAATCATCACACCTACCAATCCTTTCATGTATGCTGACTCTGCCCCCCAGCCGATCATGTACCGATGCCCTTCTTCTGATCGGCTCATTGATGTACAATCCCCGATTACCAGAGTATGACCTTCTTTCTGTCTGATCGGCTTGGCCGTAACCATTGCACTCAGGGCAACTATCGACAGTAGGTAATTTAATGCCTTCTTCCCAGTAGTAAATGAAGAATGGGCACCTCCAATGATCCTCATGCCGACGCCATTCTTCCCGATGCATCTTTTCCTGTTGCTGCCGATACCGATCAACTAAAACTTTATACGGAGCATGTCTAGGAGGCCGTCTAGAACCACTGCCTTCTTCGACTATTCTTTTTCCTTTTATGTCATCGGTAGTTACCTGATTTCTGGGGTCTACCGATGCATTCTTCTTAGCAGCTTCTGACGTCAACACTCTAGTTTTGCCTATAGTATCCACCATATTTGCTGGGAACGGGTGCTGATCAATTTTCATCGGCTTTTGAGTTTTGGAATTATAAAACTTAATCTTTCCAGACTCAATAGCCAATTGCAATTGCTGCCTGAATACTTTGCAATCATTTGTACTATGTGCGGTAGTATTGTGAAACTTGCAGTACCTCATTCTCTTCAGCTCTTCTACCGACGGGATCACATGATTGGGTGATAGCTTGATTTGGCCCTCTTGAAGCAAAAGATCAAATATCCTATCGGCCTTTGTGATGTCAAACATAAATTTTTTTGGTTCCTTTTGACCAAAAGGGCAAAATATCGGTTTCTTATCCTTTACCCACTCAGCCAGGCTGATAGTTGGTTCCTTATCTGAATCTGATTCTTCTGCCTCTTCTACAAAAGATACCTTTCTATTCCAATTCTTCCTAGGTTCAAAAACCCTAGTACCTTGGTCAGAAATCCTTTGCACAATGTGACTTAAACTTTCAAACTCCTATGAATCATACTTGTCTCTGATATGTGGTAAAAGACCCTGAAAAGCCAAATCAGCCAACTGACGATCATCAAGCACCAAGCTGTAGCATCTGTTCTTCACATCTCGTACCCTCTGCACAAAGCTCTCTACAGATTCATCACTTCGCTATCTCAATTTCGCCAGATCGGTAATCTTCTTCTCATGAACGCCAGCAAAGAAGTATTTGTGAAACTGCTTCTCCAAATCAGCCCAAGTGATAATAGAATTTGGCGGTAATGAGATAAACCACATAAATGTCGGCTCGGACAATGATGATGAGAATAAACGAACCCTCAGTTCATCCCTACTAGCTGCTTCACCACACTGAATGATGAAACGATTGACATACTCCATTGTTGATGTATCATCCTGTCCAGAGAACTTAGTAAAATCCAGCACCTTATATCAATTTGGGAAAGGAATCAAATCATATGCTGGAGGGTACGGAGTCCGATAAGAATAAGTATTAACTTTGGGATTGATCCCAAATTGCTCTCTCATTACTTCTGCAATCTTATCGGTCCAGTATGTATCCTGATCCAGCCGATGCACTGGCTGAATTTCCGCTGGAGGTACTGGCTGATATGCTTCCACGTGTCCTTGTGGTACACGAGTTGGGGAAATTAGCACATTTGCAGAACCAGCCTACTGAGTAAAGTTCATTGGCTGCCTTGCTAATGCCTGACTCTGGAAGGCTCCTTGTGGATAATATTGCTGATCTGGTGACTGCCCTGACCAATTGTAATTATAATTCACCGGCACATGACTTGCCGATGGCTGATAATTTACTGACAATTGATGCTCTTGTATTATTGGACGATAACCAGCATAATCACCTTGACTTGCAGATAACCCAGATTGAGGTATAAATGGTACTATGGGCTAACCTGCAGTAGAAACCTTTTGTTGCATCGGCAGGGAGCTTGCCGATGGGTTCGCATAAGACACCTGATGAGGAGACACGTGGAATCCCGCTGACAGTGGCAGTATAGTAGGAGGTGTAGTAGTATAATGCGATACCTGAGTCATCGCCCGCACTGGAGTAGCCAATACCATAGGACTCTTTCCCGCTATATCATGCACTTGAGGTAGTCCAGAATTAACAGTAGATGGACCAGGAGGCATCCCATATCTCCACCAATTAGCAACCCGACCATGCTGAACTGAAGGGCCTGATATTACCGATGCCGATAGATCTGTACTCAACTGAGTAACCTGTCTTCCCTGAAGCATTGAATCTGACATTATTGGTGTGGCTTCAACGCTAAGCAGATCTATTAAAGCTGGAGTGG
This sequence comes from Bothriochloa decipiens, assembly GCA_023333625.1. NCBI lineage: Eukaryota > Viridiplantae > Streptophyta > Magnoliopsida > Poales > Poaceae > Bothriochloa > Bothriochloa decipiens. The sequence continues at coordinate 2,419,970 of CM041639.1, read as the reverse complement.
CAGGAGCCTCCGTACTCTCAACGGCCGGAGTTGTCGATGGAGTAGATGCCGATCCCGGCTGATGATATGCCGGCCCGACATAAGCCGGTGCTTGTCCTTCTCTTAATGATTGCACGACAGCATTATAAACAATATTGGAAAGCACATTGGAATGATTGACTAAAGCATGATTTAACGCAGAGTTAACCATCTCTTGTAATTTACCAGGGTTGGAGTCAAAGGTTACCTGCCGAGGCAACGGCAGATCTTGCTTCTGGATTACTTCTCCGCCCCTATTTTTGCTGAAGGATTTCAAGCAGAGCTGCCTGTAATCCTCCATAGTTTTTTCCATGGCTTGTTTCTGATCTTCTTTGAGATCCGATTCTGATATTTCAATGATGTTCTCTGGATTGATTTCAGCAGGATTCTTTATGATGAAATTGTTGACCTTGTCCCACCGGGCGTGCTAAAAGATGTGTTGATGCAAAAATCTATCTGCAAACACACCGGGCTAATACCCAAGCTCGATATCCGAAGCGTGCCAGTCGATTTGACCTGTTAATCGACAAGGATGATAACTTGAACAAAAGCTAAACCGGCAGAATTTGCCGATTCAATTTGCGACAGGTCGGTAGCTGGTAACTTGGTGAACAAAACTGAACGAGACGACAACGATACACCCAGACGTCAACGCTCAGAATATATTCGATAACTGTTGAATAGATCAGATAAAACCACAGTGATACACCTGGTGATTAAAGCATGAATCATGCTCGGTAGACGCAGAACTTGCAAGGTCTCCGGAGATCAAGTTGATGCAGCCCGTCGATTCTTGAAAGAACTCGTTGAAAATGAAGAAAACTGGTGACGAAGTCGTCAAAAAGTAGATTACTTGAAAAGTAGATAAAAAGTAGTAGATTTGTTGTATTGATTGATTCCCTTTACAATGCTCCTCGACACATATTTATATCCTGAGATATGAGGAGTCCTAACCAGACACGATAAACCTAATTATAGGAATAAAACTTATTTCCTATACGGACTCTATTTCTAAGAAACAAAATGTGACTCGTATACGAGTCCTACTCAAATTAGACCACGAAATACTGGCACAAACGCCAGTTTCCTTGCTTGCTCTAGCCACGACGAAGTCTTCTATCGGCTAATCCCATCTCATCGGCACGCGCCCTGCCACTGCTGATCACATCGGCAACAGCTCCTTAACCTTATCGGCATGCTCCCAGCTTTATCGATGACAAGTTTGATGTCCCAGCTTTTCTGGCTTCATCAGCAATCACCCTAAGCACCTGTCCTTCATCGGCAATGTCCTCTTAACTTCATTAGTAATGACTTAGGCCAATCTGCCATTCATCGGTAACCACTTATCGGCACTATCCAAAATAACACTGAGGACAGAATAATAACCAATCTCTTGCCGATCGGCGTAGTTTCCGACTTGCACTGACACGTGTCAAAAAATGGTGTCAACAGATTAGCACAACACTTTCAAGGACTTTTTGGATACCCGACCTTTGGTATTCGAAGAAGCTTTAGAACCATTGGAAGCTGAGGATTGGATCACCACTATGGAAGATAAGTTTTGCTTGTTGAAGCTAACAGATGAGCTTAAGACCGAATTCACTGCAATTCAGCTGGAGGGACCAGCAAGAACGTGGTGGACAAATTATCGTACCATTTTGGGTGCTGATGTCTCCAGTACCTGGCAGCAGTTCACTACTACTTTTCATAAGGAGTACATTCTACCAGCACTAATGACAATGAAGAAGATGGAATTCATGAAGCTTACTCAAGGCACAAAGACCATAATTGAATATTTGTATGCCTTCAATAAACTCTCTCGCTATGCCCTAGAATTTGTCAACATAGAAGAGAAAAAGATTGAAATCTTCAAGAGAGGTCTTCACCCCAAGATGGCAAAGTATGTGGGCACTTCCTTAAGCACCACATTCAATGATTTTGTCAATGAATGTTTGACACAAGAGAACAATAATAATATATATGCTGAGTATAAGAGTCGCAAGCGAGCTCTAGAATCAAGACCAATACCATTAATTGTTCATATGGTAGTTCCTCCTTAGTATCATCTGCCTACACCAGATACAAGGTTTTGGCCACCTTAGAAGAAGTACAAGAAAGTTAAGCCAGTTGTACCTTCAAAGAGACTTGAACCAGAAGGTTTAATGGGAGTTAAGAAGCGCTCACAGTCCAAAAAGAAGAAATAGATCACACGTATAGGTCATTTACAATACACTTCTATTGAAGAAGTTCCTGAAGGAGAACCTATAATGGCTGATAGGTTTCTTGTTAATCAACACCCTGCTGTTGTCTTGTTTGATTTTGGATCATCACACTCCTTTATGAGCCTCGATTTTGCACAAAAACATGATCAAAGGGTGACAGAATTGGATTATGTACTCTGCATGAGTTCAGTAGGAGCTGATGTATCTTCTAGATGGATGGTACGTAATGCTAATGTTGAGATTGGAAATCAAAAGATTCTAGCAAGTCTTGTAGTGTTACTAGGTTTGAAATTGGATGTGGTTCTAGGAATAAGTTGGATGAAGATGTGGAAGGCGATGTTGGACATTGCTAGCAGAACCCTCTCTTTGATAGATCCCAGGAATGACAGTAAGTTCCAGATACGTCTACCTCAAAATGTCGATCTAGTCAACATGTCATGTGCTACCCAAGTGGTGGAACTTTCTAAGATTCCTGTGGTGTGCGAGTTTTCAGATGTGTTTCCTGATGAACTACCCGGCCTTCCACCAAATCGAGATGTTGAGTTTAAAATTGAGCTAGTACTAGGAACTACACCAATTTTGAGAAGGCCATACAGAATGTCACTTGATAAGTTAGCCGAGTTAAGGACTCAACTAAAGGAACATTTGTACAAGGGTTTTATTCGACCAAGTTCTTCTGAGCGGGGTTGCCCCGTGATATTCGTAAAGAAAAAGTATCATACCCTACAAATGTGCGTGGACTACAGGCCACTCAATGCAGTGACAATTAAAAACAAGTGTTCTTTACCTCGTATTGATATCTTGTTTGACCAATTGTCAAAGGCCAAGGTGTTTTCAAAGATAGATTTGAGGTCAGGCTATCACCAGATTAAGATTAGGCCGCAAGATATTCCAAAGACTGCATTTTCTACCAAATACGGGTTGTATGAGTATCTTGTCATGTTGTTTGGCTTGACAAATGCTCCCGCATACTTTATGTATTTGATGAATTCAGTATTTATGCCAGAGCTGGATAAGTTTGTGCTCGTCTTCATTGATGATATCTTGGTCTATGCAGAGAATGAAGTGGAACATGCCAAGCATCTGAGAATTGTTTTAACAAGACTGAGAGAACACAAACTATATGCTAAGTTTAGCAAATGTGAGTTTTGGCTCAAGAAAATTCCTTTTCTTGGTCTTATCTTGTCAGAAGAGGGATTATCAGTAGATCCCAGCAAAATTCAACAAGTTATGAATTGGAAAGCCCCGACTTCCATCAAAGAAATTCGCAGTTTTCTTGCTTTGGCTGGATACTATCGTCATTTTATTCTAGCTTTTTCCAAGATTGCCAAACCTATGACCAGTTTGCTTCAGAAAGATCATGAGTTTGTGTGGACTGAAGAGTGTGAAGAAGCGTTTCATACCTTGCGAAAGTTGCTGACCAATACTCTAGTTTTAGCACAACCAAATATGGAGAAACCTTTTTATGTGCTTTGTGATGCATCAAAATTCAGTTTGGGTTGTGTTCTCATGCAAGAAGGACGAGTTATTGCTTATGCCTCATGCCAATTGAGGAAGCATGAGGTGAACTACCCAACGCATGACCTAGAGCTTGCCTCTGTTGTGCATGCCTTGAAGGTCTGGAGACATTATCTGTTGGGACAAGTATGCAACCTTTATATAGACCATGAAAGTCTTGAATACTTCATCACTCAACCAAAGTTGAATATGAGGCAGATGGTTGGAGCTAATTAAGGATTATAACTTGGAATTGCGTTGTCATCCGGGCAAGGCAAACATTGTGGTGAATGCTTTTAGTCGAAAGCTCCATTGCAATGTTATACCGCCACTGCCTGGAGAGGAGTTTAACTTAGTACATCCTGAAATACTATACCACCTTCAACTTGGCTATGCTCTTAAAAATCAAATTATTGAAGGCCAAAAGTCCGACAAAGGAATCTTCTATTTGAAGCAAAGAATGGAAGAAGCCCCAATTCCGCATTTTCGAATTGATGAGCAAGATATTTTGTGGTTTCATGGTCGCCTTGTTGTACCCAAGAATAGAGAACTTAAGAATCAGATCATGGATCAAGTTTATCATTCCAAGTTGTCCATCCATCCCGGAAGTAGTCAAATGTACCATGACCTGAGAACTCATTTTTGGTGGACAAAAATGAAGAAAGAAATCACAGCTTATGTTGCCCGATGTGATACCTGTTGTTGAGTCAAAGCTATTCATATGAAGCTGGCAGGAACGCTGCAAACATTATCTGTTCCAGATTGGAAATAGGAGGACATAAGCATGACTCTTATCATAGGACTCCCTACAACTCAGAAAGGGAATGACTCAATTTGTGTAATTATTGATCGTCTTACTAAGTCAACACACTTTATACCTGTCAAGGCTAAGTATAGACCACATCATTATGCTGATCTATACATTGCTCAGATTGTTCGACTGCATGGAGTTCCAAAAACCATTGTAACTGACAGAGACCTCAGTTTATAGCTCATTTTTGGCAACATCTTCAAGAAGGTTTAGGTGTTGAATTGGTTCACAGCACCACTTATCATCCTCCACCTTCAAGTCAAATCAAGAAAGTCAACCAAGTTTTGGAAGACATGTTATGATCTTGTGTTTTATCTTCCAAAGGTTCATGGAAAAATGGCTATCTTTGGCAGAGTTTACTTATAACAATAGTTATCAAGAAGTTATCAAGAAGGCTCCATTTGAAGCCTTGTACGGTAGAAAGTGCAGAACTCCTTCGAACTGGATAGAATCTAGGGAAAGAAGATATTATGGCATTGATTTTGGCGCTAAAGCTGAAGAACAAGTTTGTACTATTCAAGGACACCTGAAGACTGCACAATCATGTCAGAAAAGTTATGCTGACAAGAGAAGAAAACCACTTGAGTTTCAAGAAGGTGATGAGGTTTATCTGAAGGTTTCGCCAATGAAGGGTGCCCAAGAGTTTAGTGTAAAGAGAAAACTCCCACCAAGATATATTGGACCATATAGAATTCTGGAAAGGAGAAGAGAGATGGCTTATGAATTGCAGTTACCACCAGGAATGAGTACAATCTTTCCAGTTTTCCATGTGTCACAACTTAAGAAGCGTTTGCATGTCCCTGAAGAAAAAGTCGAGGAAAGAGATATCAAATTGGAATCTGACTTGACATATAAAGAGAAGCCCGTTCTAATTTTGGATAGTAAAGCTCATGTGACTCAGGATCAAACAGTGAAGCTCTACAAAGTGTTGTGGGATCATCATGATGCTAGAGATGCAACTTGGGAGACCGAGTCCTATCTTCGTGAGGTTTACCCCGATTTTCATAAAAAAAATGGGAACTAAATTATTCAAATCTCGGGACGAGATTTCTTTAAGGGGGTAGGCTGTAACATCCACAGTGTTAGGCTTAATAAATCTTGCATCATGTGGCACAATCATCCCATGAGAATCTCACTTGCATCTTAAATTGGGTTTGATGCTTGCTTCTTCTATTTCAAATAAATGAAATAAATTGTGATTTCAAAACCTTTTTAGAAAGTACTAATTACATTGCTCATCTCAAGTTGGACCTTTAATATGTTTTGTAGAGAAAATAATTTGGAGCAAAAGGCCTATTTTCACCAAAACATGAAAATGCATTTTAGCCCCTCAAAAAATGGCAAAAACAGTGTACATATATATAATTTTATTAATTTTAGAATTTGAATTTGAACCAAATTTGTATTTTCAAAAATATGCCGAATTAGCAAAAACTTTCTATATATGAAATGCTCCTCTCTTCAAATGGAGCAGCTTTCATATTTTGAGTTTTTTCAAAATTCACAATAGTTTGCAAGCTACAGGGCTCAGAAGAATACAATTCATTTCATAAAGGGTGGGACCCACCTAGCCCCACCTGTCATCCTCTCTCTCTTCCTCCCCTGTCTCCTTCCTCCCACTGCCGCGCGCAGAGCCGTAGCGCGCCTCACTGCCATGCCATGTTGCCGCCCTGCCGCTCCCCTGCATCGAGCGAGCGTGGAGCACTCAATTGCGCATGCCTCGCCTGCGCCCGGACTCCCGCCTCATGCACCCTTTTGCCCGCTGGACCGCCGCGCCGCCCCGCCGCACGCTCCGTCGGCCACCGCACCATGCTGCATGCCAACGCCTCATGCCAACAGCTACCCAACACGATAAAGCGGGCACTCGAGCACCCACGCGCGTCTGCCCACTCATTTCTCCCTCGCTTCCTCGCTGCATCGCTGCGCTGCGGCCGTCGCTGGCACGAAGGGCCGCCTCGCCGCTCGGGCTGGCCTCGCGCCCTCCATGCCCAAATTGGAGAGCGCCCGAGCGCCTTTATCGACACTCCGTTTCCCTCACTCGCTTCCCACTCCATCTCCCTTGCGAACCACAGCGGCCACCGGAGCTCGCCACGGCCGCCGTCGAGGCCGCCACCGCCTAGCCACCTGCCCAGCCGCTGATTTTTCAAATTGAGGGTAGCATTCGGTTCGCCATCACCTCCTCCACCTTCTTGGCAACCTCCCACGCCAGATTGATCAAGGTAGTGGCCGAACTTGGCCACCCCCTTTACCCCGCGCGCCACGGCCGCCATGGCCGCCGGAGCGATTCGCCGTGGCCGTGCCCTCCCATCCCTCTCCGCTCCACTTCTTGCACATTCTGAGGTCGCTAGGGTGTGTAGGAGCTCCAATGGGAGTCAATGGCGTCGGTCGAGGCCTCGTCTCGCCGGACCACGGCCTCCCCGCAGCTATGCTCGCCGCCGTCGCTCACCGTCGTAGTTAGGATCGCCCTGGGCCATCATTTTCTACACCACTGGACTCGCCTCGTCGAGCTGAGTCCATAGGTACTGGCCATTTCGCCGAAGGTGCTCGCCGCCGGTGAGGAGCCGCCGGCCGACGGCCATCCCCTGTCTCGGTCCGGCTGACCGGTGGGCCCGTGCTGACGTCAGCAGATGATGTCAGCAGGGTGCCTGCCTAGGTACACACTCGGGTAGCGTTAGTGTAGTAACCACTCTGGGTACACCGCGGGGTACGCGTAGCATTTCTAGTTCGTTTGTTTTTGAAAAAACAGTTTTTCAGGATTTGTGTTAAATCTTTGGAAAATCATAACTTGGTCATTTTAAGTCCAAATGAGGTGGTTTAACTTGCAATATTTTTCTTATGAGGATCACTATGCATGAAAAATATGAGTTGAACTTTTTGAGACACTTTTCTGTATAGTTTTATTTAAAGCTATTAAATGGGTAAATCTTTAGAAATGCATAACTAATTCTAGGTTTATCCCAAAAATGTGATTTTTATTTTGTGGCTCTAATTCGGAGATGCTGGATCCATGAAAAATGTTGGTTGACCATGTCATGTGTAAAAATTGCTCTGTCTTTATAGGGTGCTAGTTTTGCTAATGGATTAAGAAATTCATAATTAATTAAATATGTGAGATGAATACTTGATAATTTTTGTATGCTATTTTATGTCATGTAGTAGCTATAAAAAGTGTAAGATCTATTGTTTGGCACTTTTCACCGTACAAAATATTTTAGGCCCGATAAAATGTGTGATCTTGTGATTTTTGTGTAGGCAAATTGGCTTATCTTTTTGAGCTAAAAATTTTATGGTAGCTTCCAGTAAGCATGTATTGGCTACTATAATTTTGGTAGAATTTTATGAGTAATCTAGATATATATCTTAGTTTTAAGTATTTGTATAAATATGTATAATAAGGCTTAATAAGGTTATGCTATGTCCATCATGATGCTTGCCAATGCTTTCCAAGTGTATGTGATCTGTTTGTATTGATGGTTTAGTTTAGTTTAGAGTTTCACCATAGTTCTGCACCTATGCATAGTTGTTTAGGGTTGTATGCATAGTGGTCAGCAGATGATGTTGACTACCTTGTAGAGGAGAATGAAATTCTTAGTCACGAGCAAGCATTCATCATCATCATGCATCATCGTCATTCTATGAGCATTCGTCATATTTATACCTGTGCATATGCATCATACAGGATCATAGAAGGAAGCACCAGTAGCGGAACCCGAGAAGTATCAAGAGGGACTCTAGTAGGAGCTGTCCACACAGGAGGTGCCAAGAGACGAGGAGCCAGACATGGATCTACCCGAAGGTCCCCATCGTCGAACTAACTCATCGAGAGGAAGGCAAGCCCCGGGGCATTTCTCCCTGTGGTTTACAAAATCTCACTTGAGTCCTTTCATATATGTTTGATGCATTAAGTTTAAGAGTTGCTTGAAACCGTTGATGCATTACTTATATTCCTTGCCTACCTTGATATACCTTATACCCTGTTAGGTGCAGGATTGATACAAATGCTTAGCCATGCTTAATTAGACCATTAGAAGTGGGTGATTTTCTGTCACCTACGCTTTAGGTTAATAAAGGAATTTGGCAAGATAATGATGATCACGGGAAAATAATTGAATGTGTTGGATAAATGGATTAGGGACCCGTTGTACGTCCTTAAGTCATGTTGAACGCATGCCCCACATTTAGCTGGAAGGATAAGTCATTCCGACCGCGAAGCCTAGTAGCTCTGTTTGGGCCGGTGACCAAAATGTAATCATAACACCGAATGGAGGCGGGGTGGTCAGAGACCTGGGTTGACCGTGGGCAAGAATGTTTTGAGCTACCTGGCGTTGTACCGTGGGCAGACATGTCTTGAGTGACCTGGCACCGGATAACCTCTAGGTGTAGAATGGTCCATAGCGGTCCCGCGACTTTACCCGAATAGTACCTACGGTGACTAAGGCTGCCCTTGCAAAGCATGCCTGGTTTGTGAGGAGAATAAATCATCAGCTGGTTAGTAATCGATTCAAATCACCATCGTTCCTGGACAGTGAACACTTGACTTGAGCAGCGGCTTCGTAGTAATTCTTTTATGGAACACAAGAATGGTTATATTGATGATGCTAAAAGAAATGCCAAACTTGAGATGGATACAGATATTGTTGTTGTTTAATAACCTAATGGTTGCTGCCAGTATAGGTGCTAATCTAGTTTAAATAGGCTATACTTATAATCTGCTGCTAAGAGATTTAAAATGGTTCACCTTAAGCTATATTCATAATATGATAACTTATATTTTTCCACAAAAGAGTCAAGCTAGCCTACTTATATAAAACTTGCATACTCCTTGAGTCACTTTATTTTTAGTTTATGACGGGTAAGTCTAGCTGAGTACATTCTCGTACTTAGGGTTGTATTTCCACTTGTTGCAGATCATAAAACGTTTTTGCTATGGCAACAAGGTGGATCTGTATCCCACTACGGGAAGAAGTTCGACCTTGGGTAAGGTCATTCTTTATATCTTATCCCAGATGCTTTTGTTAGATTTGACTATGAGCTAGCACCATATTTAAATAAAATAAGAGTGTGAGTGTTTTAAAGTAATTTGCTTCCGCTATTTTTTATTCAAAAGTGTTGTAATAATATTTGTAAACTCCGATGTAATTATGAACTTTATGTAACATGTGTATTGTGGTTACTCAATCTCTGCGATCTTGGTTATAAGTTGGTTTAAAATCCTTCGTGATTTCACGGACTACCAGGTTTATATGGGCTTAGGTGCAACTTAAGATGTCTCGACAGATTAATTTAGACTTAGATTTATATAAATTAGGCGGTTCTGTTACACCTTCCTCCCCCTAACTCTCTCTGCCAGAGGATATTTTGTGCAGACAACCACCGGCGGCCAGTCCCCAGTACCGGCGAGCATAAATCCAACGCCCTTGGGGAGGGCAATACATGTCTGGGGCGGTGCCCATGGATGCATCCCCGATGACATGCCTGCGACCTTGCCAGGGCGGCAGATGGCCATGGCCAGGCTTGTCCCCGTCCATGGTCAGCTATTGTCGGGACGCGTGCTGCAGCTTCGATCCCGCACCGTACGTGCTCGGTGGAGCTAGCCATGCGGGGCTACTAGCCGCCACCGATGACAACAGGCGTGGTTCAGCGTCTAGGGATCAGGGGCGGCGGATGCAGTCCTCCAACAGCCGGATCCATCCTCTCTGTGCTGGGTCACTTCAACTAGTTTATGTAAAAAACTACTAACATACCAAGTGTCATTAGATAAGTTATAGAATATATTTCTAAAACAAATTATTTATTTAAAGATACAAATGCTAAACCTATTTTTTAATAAAATTTGATCAAACTTGAAATAGTTTGACAGGCACGAATGCCATAATTGTATTCTTTTGTAGACGACGGAGGGGCTACAAACAAGACATAGGAACCTGAGTCTGTCTAGCCAACTTTGCAAAGTTATCCATTGTCTTGTTTGTGTATCTCCTGGTTTTGATAACAAAATACTTCCATTACATGTCTAGGACATTGCCTGAAATTACAGGAGCCAGCATAAGAGTATCGAACATATTTTTATCCAAATAGAAAGGACCAAAAGGTATACTTAGGTAAATATGTCACCGCAGTCCAAGAAGGATGTATGAGGATAATATTTTGGTTTAATGCTATTGGAAGTAAGACCACTGCGGGGTACGCTATGTCACCTACGTGTAGTGTGGTATAGCCTGGTATTAACAAAGAAACAAAACTCAACTATGTTGTAGATACTCATTATGAAATTTATGAATCGAAATCCCAACATCATTGTGGTTAGGCCGACAAGTTTACGTCGTGGTTATACTGTCTGTATCGATTAAGGACTGTTCGTTGTAGGCCAGTTGTGGCCAAGACTTTGCAGTACTGACCAGTGACCACATACTCCGGTAAGCTTTCCGGTTCCGTTTCCTATATATGAAAGATAAAACATCAATATTTGATAGTATATGAAAGATAAAACATCAATATTTGATAGTATACTTTTCTCCCGGTTTAGTGTAGGGTAGAAGTAAATTTGACATATTATAGAGGGAACTGATTCCTTGAAACGTATTTTTCTTTACTTTTTTTTTAAAAAAATGCTCTCGCGTCGTCCATGTATTGTATCTCTGCATGTGACCAACATAACATCTAAGATAGAACAACTCACATTCAGCGATGGTATTATATCCAATTCTATGACGTATTGGATTTTAGTGCAACACGCTTGGTCCCGATCCTATATATAAAAGCAATCGGCGGCGGTCAGCCCCAGGTCATGTTTTTCTTCGCCGATCTGTTCCCCCATCTTCCTTTGCCCCCGGCGGCCCGGCTTCCTTTGTCGGCGGCAGGCGTGTTCGTTATGGCCGAGATCACCATATCGGAGGGGTCTACGAGGAACGCGAAAGCGCCTACATGGGCAGAGTGGCTGGCAATGGAGAAGCAATTGGAGTCGTTGTACGAGAGGCTGGGTGCATGGAAAAAAATTTCGACGAAATATCACCGAAATTTCTAAAATTTCGCTTTTTTTTGGTAGGACTGAAATTTTTTTTATATCAGTATTATCGCAGATCGACATATTACCACGACTTTACTTGTGTGAGATATTATGTTATTTCAATGATACTATATAAATTTATGATGGATGATAGATTAGAGAGTTTTTCTAGTGAAATGATATCAAAACTTTTTAAAAAATAAATTTAAATTTATTTAAATTTGACTCGATATTTTCGAAACCTCCGAAATTTTGCATTTATCGCTGGGGACCGAAAAAAAATTCTTATCCATATAAAAAACCTTGGCTGGGTGAGCTCGACTTATTGATCTGGGAAGACGAGAAGCGGGACTCCGGGAAGACGGGCGATCCTGATTTACTGAATCTGGCAAAGTTGAAGCAGGCGATGATGGCGGGGTCGTCGTCGTTGTCTCGCGAGTATCTCCTCCTGGACGACCCCGACCTGGACCCCGATTCACGGCAGCGGCTGAGGCTGGCGATCAAGGAGGAGCGGATGCGGGTGATGCACGAGTATCAGCAGCTCCGCGACGAGCAGAGGGACCCCGATTTCTCCGGCATGACGGAGGCCGACCGGGCGGTGGAGGCAGAGCGGCTCCGGCAGGAAGCGTTCCAGGACACGGCGCGCCGCTTCGAGGACAACGAGCGCCGTCGGCTAGAGGCTAGGGCTCGCATCCTCGACTTCGATCCCAAGCAGGGCGGCGTCTATTACAACGCCTGCTGGTTCGAGGACGACGACGACACGTTCGACCTTGCCGAGGAGTCGCCCATTGGCCCGATGAGGTTCTTCTTGGACAACAGGGAAGAGGTTTGTACGGCGGTCAACATCTTGTCTGTCAAGGTCGCCTGGTCGGATGTTGGCTTCCCGATCCATGTCTATGGCACCGTCGTCGCCCGAGACAGCACTGACTACAAGCGCATCTATCTCTTCCGCCGTGATCGTGAACATTGCCAACTCGTCAACTCCAAGGTTTTTACATATGTACATCTATCTCCATGACACTCCATGCTAAATATATATATATATATATATATATATATATATATATATATTTGGAGACATATATCAATGACACTGACCTGTCCCCTTTTAAATTTGCAGAATGATCCATTGGTCTTGACTGGACCGAAACGAGGTCCTGCATTGTTGGATGGCAATTACGTTGAGACTGATCTGAAGATCAGTCTCAATGGCCAACAAGGGCAGGATGACAGAGAACTCAGCAAAGGAGTATTGATGATCGAAGGCATAGCAGGGCGGTCCTTGAAGAAATGCACAATCGAAAAACTCTCACTGCACACCAGGCTAAGCACCATGAAGATGGTGTATGCAGTTGTGGTGTCCGCGGTGGAGGCGACCATCACGATCGAAGTTTTAGAGGGTGAGTTCAGTGGGACAGTCACAGCCCACACTACCAGTGTCAAGAAGAGGATAGTTGTCTATGATAGCCAACGGGCTGGTGATGGTGATGGTCGTCCTGGTCGTGTCAAAATGATGCGACCTGTCATATGCGTCTGTGTGAAGGATAAGCTGATGATCATTGCAAGAGCTTTTGGTGGTAACACTGCAGTGTTTACACTTCCTCCAAAGTTCTCCAGAGGATATGCAGGTGAATTCGAGTTAGGCGCCGCTAAGATCCGCATGCAGGTTGCTTGGTCGATAATGGATCACTCCCTAACTTGAGATGACATTGGAGCATGCAGTTCGTTCTTTGTTAAGGAGCATTATTAATTACTAGCATAATTATTTGGTGCAACCATATCTTGTGTTCAGTGATGCCTAAATTGGGGTTTGCTATGGTACCCCAAATGAGTTGTACCGTTGATCTAAATGTTCTTTGACTATATTTTACCAAATGGGGGTTAACAAAAGAAATATATTTCTAATACAAAACAGGCAAAATATCTTGTGATTGGATCTATTAGCTAAAGTATGATTATTGATAATGATTGACCTTATGCATGGGTAGAGCTACTGATTAGACGTCCTACATATATGAGTGTGTAACGTGTGTTTTTTTATGGGATCTATGTGGCGTTACAATTTTTTTAGTTTTGTTTATAGACGCAACAAACATTGTGTTTTATTTAATGGAACAACTCTTAGAAATGATTATCTTGAAAAAACAGATTTTAAGGTAAAATTATAGACCTCTAAGACGATTTTGTTATCACAGAAGAATATAATAAGATTCTTTACAAAAGTCATTCTACGGTGGACTACAATATAATACTAGTAGCCTTTCTAATCCCAGCAATAAACCTTTAGAATTATTAATGAAAAGTTTTAACACCGTGGGGAACTCCCCCATAGTCTTTCTTATAAAAAAATTTAGAATATTGAGCTATCAAAGTGTCAAAATAGGCCTGGATATCGAGCCGGCTCGGCTCGGCTCGGCTCAACTCGGTCAGGCTCGTTAGGATAGCGAGCTGGCTCGGCTCGGCTCGTTAAGTCTATCGAGCTAAAAAGCTAGCTCGGCTCGGCTCGGGAAAAAGCTCAAGCCAGCTCGTTTGGCTCGTGAGCCAGGGACAAAAATTATAAAATGAACATAATCATACATTCCAATGAGATATAAGACACACATTTATCCATCATCCAGCAAGCATCTAATGCATACATATGCAAATTAGGTCCATCGTCTATGTCTCCATCACTTATTCATCCATCAACGTACTATCATTCATTCAAATTGCTAAGTACGACATCAGCTAGAATGCTAGATGCCTAAATAGGAAGGGGCCGAAGGGCACATAAACATAACTATTAAGTTAACATAGCCGAATGACTAATTGCTTGCCACCATACATTTTGGGAATTCAATAGACTCGACTTCATCTTCGTCATCTCTAACCTATAAATAGAAAAATATTAGCATGTGCATGTCAGAAGGCAAACAAAGTTGAATAGAGAGAACAAGTTAAATACTTTATATATATGAATCCATACCGAAAGTGGATGATTGTTGTCATCATGAGTGCCCTTTATCCAGCTAGATGCACACACTAATGCCTGAACTGTGGCTGGCTTCAGAGAGCTTCTGTAGTCATCAATAACTCGGCCTGCAGTACTGAAGGTGCGCTCTGATGATACACTACTCACTGGAACAGCCAAGAACCTCTTTGCCAAGCTGGACACAACTGGAAATCTATGACAGTTCACATTCCAGTATCTGAGTAAGTTGAAATGCTTGTTATCTATGGGCTCATTTGGTTCATCTAGATAAATCAGCAGCTCTGACTTAGAACTTTCTGTGACACTAGTAGATTCCAAAAATGACTGGAAATCACTTGCAATAGAAGCCATTGAGCTGGTTTTATCAAGTGAAGCTGAGGTTGATTCTCTGTTTGTGCCATTGTCACCCATCTTTTGCCGATTTAATATCTCATACTTGTTATAGAGCCTTTCCAACTCATGGGTGATGTCATTAATCTCAATTTCACACCTAAGTGGGTCAAAAAGCTGTTGAAAACACCATTTAATGTACCTCATCTTGAACCTAGGGTCAAGAATTGTAGCAATAACCATAACATTGTTTTTCTCCTCCCAATACTTATCAAATTTGTCCAACATAGCAGCAGCCATGCTCTTCAAATATGCATCTCGAGATTGCTTCGCCGCTATCAATTCTCTCTTAACTTTGACTATGTAAGGATAGAAACAATTGGCAGTTGGATAAAGTGACCCAGAAAATGCATTAGTGGCCTCTGCCATTGTTCCCAATAATGGCCTAATTTTTTCAAATAATACCCAATCTGAATCTGAAGGTTTCCAATCATAGCTGGTGTCTACTTCTTTGTAATAACCAAATGCATCCTTGTAGTCAATGCACGTATCTAGCATTTTGTAAGTTGAATTCCACCTTGTTTTAACATCTAGAGCTAAACCTTTTCCCACTTTGACAGAATAATTGTTGCATACTTCCACAAACTTATACATGCGAGATGGAGACCTCTTAAAGTATTTCACTGTATTCCTCAAGCAAGCTATCAAATTATCTATTGGTTGGAGGCCATCATTAACAGCCAAATTGATAATGTGAGCAAAACAACGAATATGAAAGTAATCAGGATCAAATAATGAATTCTTCCTAGCAAGAAGCTTTGCCTTCAAATTTGTAATAGCTGCACCATTGTTTGTAGCATTATCCAGAGTGATTGTTGTGACCTTGTCTTCTATTTTCCATTCTACCATACACTCAAAAACAGCCTGAGCTATGACAAGACCTTTGTGTGGAGGATCCACCTCGATAAAGTTCAAGACACGGCATTGCAAAACCCAATTCTCATCTATATAATGTGCCACCAAACACATGTACTGAAGGTTCTGATTAGATGTCCATAAATCAGTGGTTAAACTTATTGATTCTGCCCCTTGCAAACTCCTCCTGAGTTCATTTTTTCTGATTCATAAATCCTCATGCATTCATTTTTTTATAGACTTCCTACCAATAAACTCATAGTTACCATTCATCCATTTCATCAAGATATTAAACCATTTATGCTCTACCATCCTAAATGAATACTCATGAGCAATTATCATCTTGGCAACCAATTCTCTAGTGTGCTCGTGATCATACTCAGTAGGATTAACAATAATAGAATTTCCATCATTTGGACCAAAGTCTAGTGTACCTTGAGCTTTAGCCTTTGCCAACTTGTTCTGATATTGTGTGCAACTAGACAGGTACCGGTTGAGAGTTGTTGTAGCACCACCTGAACGGTACAGATAACTCTTATGGCAGAACTTACACTTTGCTTTTGTCTCCATGACACCTCTCTCCTTCTTGGATGGGACATTGACAATCTTAAAATGATTCCAGCAATTAGACCTTTTGCCTCTTCCTATCTTGCACTTGGGAGACAATGAAACACCAGTTTTTTTTCCTCCTGTCTTTGCCTTCCTAGCCTTTGATGTGCCATCATCAACCTCATCACTCCTCTGGCTTCCACTTTCACCATCAACTGTAGGTAGGCTTTCAGACATATCATCCCTATGATCAAAGCTGTTATCATCATCCTCCCCATCTTCTGAAACTTTCTCCAATGGCTGCAAAAGGAAACATACATGTATTAATGTATGGCTGAATATCAACAATCATTTTGGGATAAATTCATTATTTGGATAAATTCATTATCAATGAATCAAGCAAAGTCACACATTCAAGTCTGTATGTTTTTGGAGGTTACTAACATACCATCACGTCCAAGGATAGAGTGGGATTGGATGAAGAACGAGTGTCAGTTCCTCGTCCACGACCACGAAGCTTACTCCTGGACTCCAAACTTGGAGGATGCGAAGCATTGTTCTTGCCCTCCATGGCCGCGGCTGAGGGCCTACAGCACAACATTCAGTAGGTCAGTAGCAGTTCGGCAATCGGCAGAGGAAGATCTAGACGAAAAACTGAGAGGACTGACCTGCTCGTGGACGGAGAGGAGCCGGTCACGGTCGCCTGACTCGCGTTCACTGCGTCGGGCATCTCGCTCATCCAGTCGCCCCATCGTCGTCGCGGCGTGCTTGCGAGCTTGCGGCGGCCAGGTTTAGGGTTTAGTTCTGTACTTCTGTATATATGTATGTGTACCAGCGTATGCCTTAGTGAGCGTGGGCTGGGGGTCAGTGGGCTGTGGGCTGCGTAAACAACTATAATAATTAACTAAACATAAAGATATAAGGTGGGCTGTTAGCTGCGGGACCTTTTCTGGAAGCACAGCTCGTTAAGCTCGCGAGTAGCTTGCGAGTTAGCTCGGCTCGGCTCGTTATACTAACGAGCTAAAACTTAGGCTTGGCTCGGCTTGTTATCCTAACGAGTCGAACCGAGTTGAGCCGAGCCAGCCACGAGCCGAGCGAGCTAACGAGCTTCGAGTTTTGCGTCCAGGCCTATGTCAAAATATTAGGGTGGCAAGTATATATCAATTTTTTTGCTCTTTTACGGTACATTGATAAGAATAGATTACCAGTGCTATATATGTGGTCAAGTCATGTGTACATCATTCTAGTCCAAATCAAATAGCTAGAACTGTAGGAGCAAAGGGCACTAAACACTACAAGATTTGTTTTACTATCAAAATGGTGTAAAAACGACTTTTCCTAATTAGATGAGACCACTGCTGTATGTGTTATGTTGTGTAGTCTACTAGTGTGGTGTGGTAGCCTGGCATCAATAGTGTGTTCGGCAGGTCCTTTTTTTTTGCGACGAGTGTTCGGCAGGTCAATAAATTAAATTAAGATCGCCCATATGATATCAACTGGGGATGTAGCTCAAATGGTAGAGCGCTCGCTTTGCATGCGAGAGGCACGGAACGAGATCCTCTCCAGTTGGCTAGAAAACTGGACTCTGCAGTTGACAGATATCTGGCCGTTCGTTTGTATCCAACGGTGACTAGGACTGTGTGCTGCCCCATGCTGTTCGTTGGGCTTCGGCCCAATATCATCACGGCGTCGCTCACTTAAGTGTCTCGGCAATTCGGCATAGCTATTCAACGGCGAGGAAGGGTAAACGCCGGCGTGGTGAGGAACTAGTCGTCACCAACAGTGAGCGCGCCGTGCCTGGCGAGGGCGGCACCGCCGATCCGTTGCCACGCATGACGAGGACGGCAGTGTCGCGCCGCTCCGGTGACACGCCTGGCAAGGATGTAGCCGCCGCGGTGATCTGGTGAGTGCAACAGCGTTAGAGGAGAACGACGAGCTGTTGCCGGAGCTCTCCAAAGGCCGTCAGTTCGACGGATGGCGCGTGGGCCACGTTACCTTCGCCTCGACCTACAAGTACCATCGTAACTCCGACCATGACTCCGACCATCTGTTGCGTGCGAACAGCGCCGTGCGCAGCATGCCAGGAGAGGACGACAGAGCCGATCTTTCGTCGCACCTGACGACTATGGGAGCACCGTGGTGCTCCGGTGACGCGCCCTGCGATGACGGAGAAGCGGCGCGGCTTGGGAACGAGAAACGGCGGCGGGCGGACGCGGAGGGCCGGTTATTCCGACAGGCAAGACGGCAATAATCGTGCGGATGGGCTCACATGGGCCGGTTGAGGCCTGTTAGTTAGCCTCTTTGGAACTCACCCTTGGATCAGATATGAACGGTCTTGATGAATAACTGTAGAGTCCAGTTATTCCGGCAACTGGAGAGGATCGCGTTCCAGAGGCACGGGGTTCGATCCCCCGCATCTCCATTCTCATTTTACATTTTAATTATTTAATATTATTAATAATTTTCTGCATCACGAATTCACGATCACCTATTCACCTGCTCACCTCCGATCCTGCCGAGGCCAGCGGCCTGTGGTCCACCTCACATCATTCCCCTCTTTTTTTTCCCCTATTTTGATTTGATTGAAATTGAGATCATTCATCCGACTTGTTTCCCAACTCCCAAGAAAATCATCCATTCACTTGAATAATATGAAGTGAAACCTTACGATAATGAGAATATTATGCGGACAAAGTCAACTTACATCACTTGGTGCATATGGTTCGTTTGGCGCTCAACTCATTGATCAATAAACAAATATAATCGGTTATGTTCGCTTTTATATTGTCCAAAATGTTCGAAATCCGTTTACCATTTTTTATGGTTTGGTGGTCAGTGGGCATATTTGCACATTTGGCCTCGACCCTCGAGTGAAGGCAGCACCAAGTTGGTGCTTTTTTTTAAAAAAAAAAAAGGCAAATAAGGAACACTAATGGCAACCAATAGTTTGCCTTTCGGCAATAAACCAAGAACATTTGACTAGGTCTACTTATCACTCGGGTACAAAAAAAACCAGGAAAATTCGGCTAAATTGTATACTGTCATCGGTTTGGCTTTTACGACGCATGAAGAGTATTGTTATGCCTGCTTATGAGTTATAAACTTATAATGGATTGTCAATAGATGACAAACGAGAAATATTCAGCTACACATCCGCTTTATCACTCAAAAAATGGTATGGTGTTGCACGACAAATGTCATAAGTACAATCTTATTTGTGATAGCGATTATCAGTAGAAGATCATCCTAAGGAATTAATGATCGAGAAATCTTTCAAGATAACCCGTCTACCATGGTGCATGTGTGGCGGCTTCAATAGAGGAAAAAAATAGGCAGATCGCAAATGCACCTGGATAGTCATAAGGCATTGTACTTGTGAACACGTCATATGTGCAAGCTAAGCAAGCTTTTTCTGAAACGAAAATGTTGTGTGTAAACTGTAAACTAATGGCGCAACAAACTGCTGGAGTCAGTACAAAACTGAATCGTCCTTTCTTTCTTCTGACAGCGTCATCAGCACAAGCAACAAGTCGAACCGATGATCCACGTCGATATCATCTCTCTACACTGCCAGTCGATCGAGTTTGTTAGCTAGATACAAAATATATCATTTGGCATATATATATATATATATATATATATATATATATATATATGTGTGTGTGTGTAAAAAAAAGCACAGGACACAAAGACAAGACCTGAACTGAATTTGTTCACATGTGCAACACTTTTTCTTGCAGCATTATTGTTTCATTTCATTTCATTTATTTTTCTACCACATCAGCAGCACATTCTTGCTATAAACAAAGTGACTCTGGCTGGCCTCTGCTAGCACTGCACACACGGCCGGCCAAAAGCACTCACTTTCACTGACTGAAGAGAGTGAGCGAGCAGAAGCAATGGCGGCGGCACTCTCTGGCCACCACCTGTGCCTGCTTCTCCTCCTGTGCTGCTCCGGCGCCGGCGCAGCAGCCAGCAGCTCATGGGGGACATCGTCCCGGGGAGGAGCCGCCAGGGAGTGCGGCTTCGACGGCAAGCTGGAGGCCCTGGAGCCGCGCCACAAGGTGCAGTCCGAGGCCGGCTCCGTCGAGTACTTCAGCCGGTTCAACGACGAAGCCGACCGGGAGCTCACCTGCGCCGGCGTCTTCGCCGCCCGCGTCGCCGTCGACACCAGGGGCCTCCTGCTTCCTCGCTACTCCAACCTCCATTCTCTTGTCTACATCGTCCAAGGTAACATATACACGTATGTATGAACAAGAATAACTGAACAGTGAACAATCATTTAATTTTTTTTGAGAGAAACAATCATTTAATTTATCGTATCAATCACTAATTCACTGTGTGTAGGGAGAGGAATTGTTGGGTTCTCGTTTCCGGGATGCCAAGAAGAGGCCCAGCAGCAGTACGGATACGGATATGGGTATGAACATCATTATCAGCGCCCTGACGAGCATCACAAGATCCACCGATTCGAACAAGGAGACGTCGTCGCCATTCCGGCCGGTGCCCAGCACTGGCTGTACAACGACGGCGATGCGCCTCTTGTGGCGATCTACGTCTTCGACACAAACAACAACATCAACCAGCTTGACCCTTCCATGAGGGTACTGCTAATCCTTCATCATTGCAATACAAGTTCAATCGATTTGTTGTTGCATCTTACATATGTATTTGTACAATTCGCAGAAGTTCTTGCAGGCTGGGGGATTCAGCAAGGGACAGCTCTACCTCGCCGAGAACATCTTCAGAGGAATAGACGCCCAGTTCCTGAGCGAAGCCCTGGGTCTGAGCACGAATGTCACTAAGAAGCTTCAGAGCCGGCGTGAACAGCGAGGCGAGATAGTCCGTGTGGAGCTGGAGCACGGCCTTCACCTGCTGAACCCACCATCGTCGTCATCGTGGTTTCCATCACAACACCAGTACCAGCATTACCAAACATGCCAACGCGACGTCAGCAACAACGTCTGCACCATGGAGGTGAGGCACAGCGTCGAACGCCTGGATCACGCCGACGTCTACAGCCCTGGTGCTGGGAGGATCACACGCCTGACCAGCCATAAGTTCCCCATCCTCAACCTCATACAGATGAGCGCGGTGCGAGTAGACCTGTATCAGGTACACAAAATCGATGACGTACAATGTGAATGGCGATATATAATCTGAACATAGATAGATTGATTGATGTTTTCTTTCATTACTAACTAAAACTGATTGTGTTTGCAGGATGCCATTCTGTCGCCGTTCTGGAACGTCAACGCCCACAGCGCCATGTACACCATCAGAGGCAGTGCCAGGGTACAGGTCGCCAGCGACAACGGGACGACGGTGTTCAACGGCGTGCTTCGTCCTGGGCAGCTGGTCATCATACCCCAGGGCTACCTTGTGGCCACCAAGGCACAAGGAGAAGGGTTCCAGTACATCTCCTTCGAGACGAACCATAACTCCATGGTCAGCCACGTTGCAGGGAAGAAGTCTGTCTTCAGCGATTTGCCGATCGCAGTCATCGCCAGCTCGTATGGCATCTCCATGGAGGAAGCTGCAGAGCTGAAAAACAGTAGAAAGCATGAGCACACTGTGTTTACTCCTGGTGGCACTAACACCTATTCTATGGGTCATATCTAGGTCATCTTGGCATGGCCAAACAGTAGGCAGGCACTTGAGAGTGGTCTTCCTGAATAAGTACTCGTAGACTGCAATAAACAAGCTTGTTCATGGTTAAACTGCATGGATAACAGAGAACTTGTGTCAAGGAAACAGATTCCAACTTGTCTTGGTAACAGATGCGGCAATTAGTCACTCTGTCCCATGGGGAACCGAGGAGCAGATAACAGAGTATACAATATAACGATGCACCATCTTTCATCAACAGCATAGTTCGTCAAATAAAACAACTGAACTGAAGTGTTTAACGTTTCAAATGAGAACTTTTGTCAAGCAAGCAGAGTCCAACTTTATCTCACATAGATGTAGTAATTAGTCACCCTGCCACATGGGGAACTGAGTATTCAGGAGCAGAAAACAGAGTTCAAATATCGATGCATGTTTAATGCTAAACTGTTCTGACACTATGTGATTTGCCAGAAAATTAAGTAGATTTTAGTAAATAAAACATGAGATAAACTAGCATGGATGGATTTTGCAACTACCCGTTCATCTAATGAAACTAGTATATTGCCCATGCTAACGCTACGGTGATATCTAGAAAAAATAAATCATAAAACTAAAATAAATGACCTCTTGGGGCTCTTCTGGTCCCAGCGACTGATATCCATTGACTTTGCTATAGATGAACACGGAGATATGCATACATCATTACAAAGGTCAAATTCAATGACATAGTTTTTGCCTTGTGATCAATCGATGCCTGCTTTACCTTAGGTCTTGTCTGCAAAAAACAGCATTAAGCAGATATCAACCCCACCAGCAACAACTAACAAAAATTAACAGTGTGGAAGATGTTGACCAATGGCATCACCATGACACTAATCCAACGGCAACCACACACAGAATCAATCAGTTTGAAAGGGAGTGTTCTACCTTTGGCATTTTTTTTTCTCTTCAATCAATTCAGTAAGCCGATCCCTCAACTCCATGATATCCTGTGCTTTGCCTGCTCTCCAGATCCTCTGCTCATCTGTTCTGCTCTGTCAAGAAAATACACGAGGGACACAACTATATCATTTCAGCACGAATTTCCCAACGACAACATAAATGGTACAGCAATTCAAGGTTTAGGCATAGTTATATTCCCACCACCATCATGCCAGGTTCTGGTATATTAATCTTGTATTTTCCCCATGATAAATTACCCCGGTAAGTATAAGTAATTTAAGTTCTTTTTGCTCTAACAAAATCATAGGTATGTTCAGTATTTTGCTCTGGGGAAGGGGGTTTATATATGGACTCAGTGTTCAGTAAGTACATGATTTTGCAACAGGTCACATTTTTATCCCTGCACCCCATTCTACAAGACACTTTCAGGGGAAAATAGAATAGAACAACATAATTTATGTTCACCTTTTCATCTCCTTTCAGATATTGGATGAATTGCCTCGTAGGTGTGAGGTCTAAATTGACACGAAAAAAAAAAGTGATATCAGCTTCTTGTTTCAACAATGTACGAAAGATTGCAGAATGGGCTGCACTCACCTCTACTGAATTCAGTGGTCTCTTCAATCTCTAACTGTCCGGCTAAGTTCCTTCTTCTCCTCCTTTTTCAAAATTATGAACAAAGAAATTGGAAGAAGATAGATTATATAAAGTGGTACAAATTGAATTCCTGAAAAATATTAAGATTCAATTATTACATCTATTGTGAATGCATTGTTTCCACTTTCAAGAATTTTTGTATAGGGAAATAAAAGGTCACCAGAAATGATGTAATTTATTTTTTACACAGAAACCTCAAACTGGTCAAGTTAACTTCATCCATAATTCAGAAATAGATGATTCACAAATCTGTACTCGGAAGGCACTCATGCATTAATTTTCAGTAAATAGACAGAGGTGTACACGGCGAGGGTAATAGCAGGGAGCCAAGAAGTGTACCTGTACCCGGCATCGTCGGCATATGGCACGCATGTAGGAAAGCACGAGGTGCTACCTGGATAGTGTTGATGACGAGGCCGGAGAAGAGGAAGATCAGGCTGCGCGGGAGCAGGAAGAGCATGTGCGGGTTTGCAATGGCCGCCCCACGTCGCATCACCACCGCGTCCACATCGCGCCGCCGCTTCCATACCACGGCGTTGCTGCTTCCGTCCCGCGCCCGATCAAGATCCCCGGCGGCTTGGAGAGCGCGATAGCCGCGGTTCCGTGAAAATGGAGGAAGCAAGACCCTATATTCCATCCAGAAAATGGAGGAAGCCAGGCCATATATTCCAGACATAATATTAAACGCGAAATCATAGAGCTGCAAAAAAATGAAATGCTAAAAATTCATCTATCATCGTGCACCCAAACAGTAAAGGGTGATGACGTGAGATCTGGCAAGAAACCACAAAGGCATCCTATATGTCTTGATGAGAAATTAGATTGGATCAAGACAGCCACCTTGGTTCCCGTACGGCCGTACCACACTTCGAATCAGGAATTAGAAAAGAATTGAAGCCGGGCGGAGCGTGATGTGGAGAACACCAGATCAAGACAGGAGTCCCATTTGCCGTGATCAAAGACTGGGAGAACTTGTGCACCTTGCTTTTGTGGCCGTGCAAGCCGCGCACGTTCATGGAGTCGACGTTGAGCGACTGCACGCGGCGGGGATGCTTCCGTCGACGTTGAGCGAATGCAGAGCCTGCCCGGCCGAGCGCTCGTCCTTGAGCGTGATCACGACGACGTCGCGTGGAGTGGCGGCCGAGGGAAGGAAGGGAGAGGAAAGGAAAGGACCGCGAGTCAAATCAAATCGAAAAAGGAAAGGCCGCATGGGCCACGCTAATTTTGCGTGCATGGTCTTGCGGGAGGCAAATGCATAGGAGGGGATGAGGAGGACCATACAGGATCGTTGGATTTGAGCGAGCAAGAAGACAGAAGGCTGTGAATAAATCTGGATGGTTGGATTTCATGGAGTGGTTTTTATGGATACTTTTTTTGGGGTGCATGAAGGTGTACTATCTCAGCGGGAGAGGTTATATAGGGTAGACCAAGCAATATTTATGTTGGTGTATTAGCAGAATAGATAATGGAGTAAATAACATCTCAAATGAAGATTTATTGGAGGAAAACAAATCCAAACTATCTCACATAGATGTTGCAGTTGGTCACTCCAGAACATTGGGGAGTGAACATTTAGGAGCCGATATATCGATGCACCATCTGAATGAACCCTACTACCTAAGGTTAAAGCTCGAAATTCCCCATGACTGCATTTGATTTAGAGTTTGCAGAAACTATAACAGACCACCTCATCTATCTACATGTCCAAACCTAAATAAAGGTCAACCATCATCTGGTGTTTCCTCATCATCGTCATTGTTGCCATATCTCCAACCATCTTCAATGTTATTGCCCCCATCTTCTTCTGTCTCTTCACTATCATCTTGGTACGTAGCTTTACCTGGCCACTGGTTTCTGACACCACTGGTGTCAGAAGGCATCGCTCTCGAGATCTTGGCATTATTGTAGGCTTTGGATGAGTGGACGACCTTATGCTTGCTCCGTTTGGGGTTTGGTGCGACATCACCAACATCAGCAAAGTTATACTGGTAGGTCTGTTCATTCCCAGCATGCTGACCAGCAGAAGCACCGACCTTACCATTTTCCTCTTGGCCGTGTTTAGGGTGTTGAGTTTTTAGATGAAGGTTCAATTTGTAACCGTGGATGTATGCTTTGTCACAACCTTCATAGGGGCAGACAAATGGGCGATCAGCATAGCTTGTGGGTACTGGAGTTAAAGGCTTTGGTGTGGCGCGCGGTTTTTCTGCTGCTGGCGCTGGCGCATGTTGCACTGCAATAGGAGTTCCAATCTGCACCATGGCTCAATAGACAGAATAAATTACACAAGGGAAAAATATACAGAGTTTGTATTGACAAGTGCAATATATTTATAGATTATAATGTAACATTATGGAACTTTCCAATGCAATGATATATCCATCACCTGATATAAAAAAAAGAAGTATATGAACAAATTGTGTGTCAAGGGGCTCAATAGGCTGACAGCAAAGAACTATATGATAAGCACAACACAATACAAGGGCAAACTGAACAGATGCACAGAGCCATACTACAATACAGTCTGGCATGCCAGCAACGTCTACTTCCTCCGTTCCAAATTGTAAGTCGCTTTGACTTTTTTGGTTCGTCCCTTTTGCTATGTATCTAGACATATTATTTAACTAGATGCATAGCAAAATTGATGTACCAAAAAAGTCAAAGCGACTTATAATTTGGAACGGAGGAAATACAAAATATTTAGTTAAGAGAATTTTTTATCATTTTTTACATATTTCACACATGGATCTAGGACTGAGGATGTAATTTAGTTATTGTACAAAGAACAGTAATATTGAATCAAACAATGAACCACAAGGTAAATGCATCTTGAATCATGATTACAGAAGCTTAAGCACAATAGCAGCATACCTTTTCATGTGACTTGACATGTGCTGCTAGTTTGAAGTCACTTGTAAATCTTTTCCCACATGCTGGGAAAGGGCATATGTGATAATTCTCCAATGCATGTGTTTTCAGGTGTGACCGTAAGTTAAAATCCAATGAGAAGGCCTGAAATTCAAAACATTTGTTTGTTTAAAAGGGTAAATGCACTATAGCCAAAGACACACGACTCTAAAAAATGATATCCATTCGCATTAAAAGAAAGGAACTGCCAAGGACCAGTTAACTAGAATGTTTTGGGTCAGGCCACCATCCTATTGTCCCCCCAAATTGCCTTTGAACAAGGTTGGGCTAGGCCCGCTACTGACACTCAGGAAAAGAAAGGCTGGGCTAGGCCTGCCACTGACACCCAGAAAAAAAGGCTGGGCTAGTTACGGCCCTATTTTCTTAAGGAAAGATAATTACTTCAAACAAGTAATTCATGGAGCCATGGATGTGCACGTTGGAAGTTTGTCATTGTATATGAAGCCCAAAATTTAGCCACAAGTTTGGGACCACAGCAACTGAGTACTTGAGTATACAAACATACAATGGGGCTGGATGCATACAATGAATTCATATTAGAGATTATAGTTGAACTATAAACATAAAAGGAACATCTTGAATTACAGAGAATTAAAATACCATATGACAGTTCACCATTCAATACAACATTTGCTATGCATGGATATCTACAGCTCCAAAAAGATAAGGGATGTGGTGATGGTTCAAAGCAAAAGAGCCACAGTGCAGTAGAAATCCATGATATACCTTATAAGTGCATTGCTAGAGGGGGATGAGATGATTACCTTACCACAGCCTGGATGTGGACAGACAAAATCCTTTTGTCCTGTGTGGGTAAGATAATGTCTCTTCAACTTGGAGCTATCAACAAATTTCTGCCAGATAGAACAACAAAGTAGTTAGGGTATACAACGACAATTTGAAAGTTCTCGGCTGACGTGTTGTTTATAAGTATTTAAGAGCATCTCCAAGAGATTAGCCAAATCGTTTCCTAAAATTAAATTTAGCTATTGTTGAAGTTTAAAACGTCTCCAACAGACTCTGTAAATGGCTCTCTAAATTTGCAAGCTCTCCATTCCACCTCATTCGCTCTCTACTTTTGGATAGCCTACCCCATTAGCCATACTTTACAGAGTCTATTGCAGTACTCTACTATGTTCTTATCAAATCTGTTTTAGAAAGTAGCCAAATCAGTAAATTTGGCTAGTCTTTTTGGCTAATCTCTTGGAGATGCTCTAAGACAAGGTAAACAGGCTGAAAAGTTGAATGGATAGTTTTTCTTTACGGCTTTGTAATATGCTAGGTACCATCAAATTCAGTTATGATTTACTGCTTTACTTTGCCATTATTTGCAATGCAATTGAGAAGTAAATCCTAGAAAAACAATAGAATTATAAATAAAAGGACTGCTCAGGAACTCAGGATAAAGACTGGACAGGTACATCCTGAGTGGTAGACATATTCAGTATAAGGAATAGGGAGTGGTAGACATATTCAGTTAAACAAGAACATCTCAAGGCATTTTGTGTTTGAGAGCAGATAAGTACAGCTAGGCTCAAGTGCTTATTTTTATTGCAATAACAAACAAAAAGGGTATGTGGTACTAATGCTCGTTCCAACTGAGATCTAGGCGGAGATACCTTCCCACAATTGGGCTCGGTGCAGATATACTGCTTCTCGTTGTGCACATGAGCGTGCTTGCGGAGCGCGCCAACATCAACAAAGGTCTTGCCGCAGTTGTCGTAGCTGCAGAGGAAGAGGATCTCTGTGGTGGGCTCAGGCTTGGGGGCTTCCACATCTAGCACTCTGGGGTTCTCCTTGGAGTTTCTGTGCCCATCCTCTGCACACAGGTAAGGGAAGGGGTTGTAAGTAACTTGTAATAGCCGGCTAGCTGTTGACTACCACAAATCTGCCCTTAGCTACTGCTCTAGACGAATGAACCATCAGCGTCAGCAATGGACACCTAGACGACCTAGCCTCTTGTGACAGATTCAAGAACCCAAATATATCTTACAATACAACCTCAGTGAGAGGGGGAAACCAAGGGAATCAGGAAAAGGGGGGAGATTTAGCAGGGAACAGGCAGTTAGTACCTCTGACCCACTTGAAGAGCGAGCACTTGCCGCCGGAGGACGCGAGATCCTGCGGGATCCTGGGAAGCCAGGAGCAACCAAGAACAATGCAGCCAGCACAATTTATTAGCTCAGGTTGATTCCAATCAGAAGAAGCAGAAATTTTCTTCTTCAAGGTGAGAGAGGGAGAAGGAGAGCAGTGAAGAACGCACCATTGCTTGACCCACCGAGCGGCAGGGCACGGCGGGCGGCGAAGCGCCTGCGGCTGCGAGTGCTGGTGCTGCGGCGGGTAGTAGTACTTGTGGCCCCCCGATCGGGCGGCCGCCGCCGGGTACTCCATCGCCTCCCCCCTCGCTTCTTCGCCTGTGGCGTGGAGGGGCTTCCTCGCTAGGGTTTCGTGTGTGCCTCCCTCTCTCGCCGGCAGCGGCGGCTGGGACTCTCGGTCGGTTCGGGCTGGGCGGTCGGTCGGAGCTCACCTTTGTTGGCTGGCGTCGCTCCCCGGGTTTAACGGCGGCCGGAGAATCCCCTCTTCCCACTGTTACGATCACGTGTTGCTGCACGAATCTGAGAGCAAATTCAACGGCAGATCTTTCGGCTCCGAATTGTATTCCCTCCATGACATTGGTGCACAAATGCTAAATGTCACTCTTTACATAGTAAGTACTCCCACATTAGCTTCTTCTAGAATACAACATTACCATTTTTTTATAGAGAAGCCAAAATAATTTACAATTGTATAAGTTTTTAAGGTTTGACTAAGTCTTATCTTGAACGATTTTTTATATAAGAGGGGTATTAATAATATTTGAAATTAGCTACCTCTGCCAACATCCCTTCTAACCTGATAAAAAAAAACTCCGTAGGCTCCTTTTTTTCCATAACGTATCCTACTGCATATCCCTAAAGTAAAGTCGATATAAAAGGTGACTAACTAAGAAAGATTCAATGCTACCTTCTAAGCTCTTAAATTCAACAATCCGTGCCTCTTCGGCATTATCATTTCTAACAAACTTATTTGGATCACAAGAATACAACTTGGGTTGCGGTAGTTCATCTTAATTCCATAAAATACCTCAACGAAATAATAACCATATCCTTCACCCAACTATGGTCCGATGCTCAATTTGTTATAAGAAAGACAAGTGTACCTAGAGGTTTGAGTGGATGCTAAATTTCCTCCAAAACAGAAGTCAAAATTCCCTATAACATTATCTATACTCTATTCGTGTGAACCAAAGTCATATAAACAATAGCAATTCCTATAAATTCCCAATGGCCTTAGTCAAGCCTTCTAATCAGCGCGAGATTGGCCAGCCTCCAACCTTAGCTAAATGAGATGTCGTGCACAAATGTACCCTATCACAATTTTATACTTAAATCTTGCACTGATTTTTTTTTTAAAAAGAAATGGATGTACATAAGCCAGTTACATCAACAAGATTTTATGGAAGTAACAAGAAACTATACAAAATTCAATAACAATTCTCATCAGAGCAATCGTAGTCAGCAATGGCAATATGTCATCACCTAACTCCCACATGTGAAAAAAAGAAAGGTAACTGCAAACACTAGACATAACAAAATCACACATTAAAAAGAAACAACTAGTCCAGCTTGCTTATTATCCATCACATCCGGGGCTTGCTGCCTATTATTTCAGATAAATACAAGAGCACAACTACAAGCGCTAGCTAGGTTTGTCTTCACAGAATAGTAATATAATATTACAAAGGTGGAACAGGCTCAACATGAACCCTCACAATGTTCACAGAGAAAAGAACACTTTGAATACAGTGGCAGATGACTCGTGTGCCATATATCAAGCCTTCTAATCAGCGCGAGATTGGCCAGCACGGGATGAGAGGATGATACCGACGATGAGACCATACAGAGCAAGAGCTTCTGCGAAGATAAGAATCAGAATCATGCCCACAAACAACTTTGGCTGCTGTGCATTTGCCCTGGAGAGGAGAAAAATCAGGATAAGAGAATGACAACTTGCTGGAAATAATTATATAAGGATTAAGCTGTTGAAAGTTTGACTGTGCAAGAAAACAAAGAAACTCTAGTGCATTGTAGCAATAAATAAAATAAATTGCTGTCTATAACGGCATACTGTTTATGCTCAGTATGAAGAGAACTTTAGAAGTACCAAAAAGCTAAGGTAAGAAAGCAATTAAATTATTTTCCTGACATTTATTTACAAATATGCTAAAGAAGGTCAACTGGAAATAAGGCAAGAGTGCCAACTTACTGCAAACAAGGGTGAATATGTAGACAATCTAGAGGCATAGCAAAATGTATTCCCTAGTAAAATATAGTACATACAAGCAACAAATAACAGAAACTAGTGGCTACAGTGGCAGTGGCATATTATTTGTACTCAACCTGAACTAACTTGGTATAACAGAGATCATAAGTACTGAAGCATGACATACAAACAGAAGTGTTTGCGGGTTCATTGACTGAACTCTTTAAAGCAGGTCAGCTGAGAAAAATCAAAGCAAATTGCTAGTGCTGGTATTAGCATACGGAACAGAAGTGTTAGGGATTTCAAAACTGGGAGCTATGTTCTTCAGGTATCACCAAACCCCAACAACCAAAATTACAAAAGAGGGTCCTTAATGCCACAGGCCCACAGGCCACAACCCTTCAACAATTTCCTCCCTTCCCATTCCCCAAGTCCAGGGAACATGCCTAGCTCACATGGAACAATGGCAAAATATGAGTATCTTAAAAACTCCATTCATTGGAACAGATTGTAAAATGAAATTAACATTGCTGGAGTCAGTGAGTGTGAATTATGAAATTCAAAACCGAAGTTAAAAACAGGTTTGCAAGGTATCTATGAATCCACTACTATCTCACTATATAATTTGCATGTTTGAGGTATGCAAATGCAAAGGAGCTAAAAACTGGCAACCTTGCTATATGCAACTACTGAAGCATGCTCAATTCGGTGGAAGTAGCAAGGTAGCGCAAATATTTGGTTCTTTGAGATTCAGGGGCAGCAGCACAGGGCCATAGATATGCCCTCCAGAAAGGTATAGTATCATGTCACACTCAAAAAAGCTTTAAACTGAGAAGAGTAGACATAGTTGAATGAAAATAACTCATCTGTAATTTATAAGGATCAATTAACCTCATAAAGGTTTGTAAGGTCTCAGTGGATTAGCTACTACCATACCCACTTTAGTTTGCATATTGAATGGATACTCTAACCTCATGAACGAGCTTGTCTTTATTACAATTTTTCTAGGGTCAAAGATGGACAATTTTGATATACATTACGGAGGTTGAAGTATGCACAATTCAGAGAAAGTAGCAACACAATGTGAATCTTTGTCAAGTTCAGAGGCTGTAGAGACACAATGTGAATTCCAGGCACAAACAATAGCATAGTAACAGGTCAGTCTTAAAATGACAAGCATAACACACAGCTAAACCAACATATAAGACACACTAACCCATCTGTAGTTTGTAACCATCGTTGCCTAATGCAAGAAAGAAAGTCTACTCATCTTATCTATCAATCAAATCAAGCAACACAATATAGAAAATGTACTCATCAATCGGTTAACAAGAGTACAACACAGAAAATCTACTCATTTCCATCAATCAATTAGCCTTGGAACTATCATGATAGTAGGCCAGGCTAACCAAATCACCCATCCTACATTGCTCATTGATTGATCCAATGGACTGAGACTCAATTAGCACGATGATGACAATGATGTCAGTCAAAACGTGTTTTTGAAATCAGATAGGACAAGTACAAAGGATGGCAACTGTAATCAGAGTTAGTACAGCACCTGACTCCGGCGTCTCCGACGATGCCGATGGCCATGCCGGCGGCGAGCCCCGCGAGGCCGCAGGCAAGTCCGGAGGAGAGGTGCGCGTAGCCGTCGAAGAGGTAGTAGGACTTGGCCTTGGGGTTGATCCCGGTGGAGATGATGACGGCGATGATGAGGCCGTAGATGCCGAGCACTCCGGCCATGACGACGGGGACGATGGACTTCATGACGAGCTCCGGGCGCATGACGCCCATGGAGGCCACGCCGACGCCGCTCTTGGCCGTCCCGTAGGCGGCGCCCATGCCTAGTCATCAGAGGTGAGGGAGTGAGGAGCGGATGGATCCGGCCGGGGAAAGAGACAGAGAGAGAGAGAGGGGAGGGAGATCTGATGGGTGTGCTTACAGGAGAAGATGAGCGCGGCGGCGGCGCCGAGGAAGCCGAAGAAGGGCGCCGTCTCGTCGCCGCTGAAGGAGGAGGACGCCATGGGTGGAGGTGGAGGAGAGGACGGCGCCGGGATCTCTTGTTGCTCTCGCCGGAGAGGAGGGACGGCCGGACGGGGTCAGCGTCTGGCCACGACGCAGCTTCTTGGCTTGGCTTGGCTTGGATCTGCGTGTGCGTGCCTCCCCCGTTTCTTGTTTCTTGTTTGTGGACTGAAATTGCCATTGCTTGGAACAAAAAGAAAAGCTCTACTGTTCGTTAATGGGCTTATGGGCCGAGATTTAGATCCCTCTTTGGGCTAGGCCCATACTAAGATGAATCATCTAGGCAAGGCAACATACATAGAAATCATATTTAAATGGATAGTTTATTCAAAATACTTTTTTCTAATTACATATGTTTGGGTCTATTTGGCATAGCTCACAACAACAACATCATGAGTTGTTGTGACATATGGAGCTAAGCAGAGGGCGTGGTGGGCGATCGACACACATGCGCACAATGAGTTAGATCCATGGATGGTTAATTAGCTAGCTAGGGTGCATATGCACGCATGCTAATATATGATATGACACCACTATATATGATTTGAAAATGATGAAGTTAATTACATATATCTAGCTAGCTTCACAACTGCAAGTTAAAGCTACGCATAAAAACATATAGTAAGATGAATAATCAAATCAATCCTAGCTAGCAGAGGAAACCAGACAGGACAGTTGAGTTGACACAGTATAGTGTTGTGTTTCTGCAGTCCCCATAGAAGATGTCGGCTGTTCATGTGTCCATCGATCGCACATCTATCATATCATGCATCATATGGTAGATCTACACACACAGTGTACGTACACCTTTGCTTTGCGTTGCTTTGCCACTATGCATATGGACACGATATGCATTATTACAACCTTTTATTTTTAATAAAGAAAGAAATTAATTAATAATACAGGGAGGTAGATATTAGAAATTGGAGTGAGCATCGTGGCAGCAGGAATACGGTAAGGACGTGTTGAAACTGGGAGCACCCTACCACCCTACAACCTATATACAATACCCTCCAATTAAGTATTGAGTGTTAGGCAAGCAAAGCATGCATGACCCATTTACCTACCTTGGGTTACCCCTGAGGATCACCAGACCAAAAGTGGAGGACTATCTGCCACTGGTCAACAAATGTGAAAGAAGGCTGCTCTGTACCTCCTCCTTTCTTTCACAAGCTAGGAAGCTTAAAATCACAAATGTTGTTCTTTCTGCTCTGCCCACCTTCCACCTTTGTGCTTTGGCAATACCCAAAGGAGTCATTAAGCAGATTGATAAGTTCAGGAAACACTGCCTTTGAAGAGGGTCTGACATTAATTCAAAAAAGCCTCCAAAGGCATCATGGCAAATGGTTTGTACCACAAAAGAGGAAGGGGAGCTAGGTATAATTGATCCGGAAAACATAATGAGGCTCTACTCATGAAAAACTTTGATAAATTTTTTAACAAAAAAGACATACCTTGGGTTACCTTGGTATGGGAGAAACATTACCAAATGGAAAGCTTCCCAGTCATATTAAAAAAGGGTCCTTTTGGTGAAGAGATGTCCTTAAGCTTTTATATTGCTACAAGAGTTTGGCTGTCACACAAGTCAAAAATGGTCAATCCTGCCTCCTATGGACTGACAGATGGATGCAGCAGCCTCTAAAGTTGGAGTACCCTAAATTGTTCACATTTGTCAAAAAGGATAATTTAACTATAAGTCAGTGGACCTCTCAGCAGCAACTTTTGCAGCTCTTCAACCTTCCCCTGTCCTATGAAGCCTTCCAGCAATTATAGATCCTAGAAGCCATCATAGATGAAATGGAGATCATTCATGAAATTGATGTTTGGATAACTGTTTGGGGACATAGACATATCCCACACGCTTTCAAATGGTTATGGAAGTCTTGTTGTCAACCGAATCATAAAGTGAACCATCTAGGAACTCAATGTTTCGGTCACAAAAAAGATTTAGGAACTCAAATTACGATTATATGTGTTTTTTGCTGGCAACCACAACCTTGGGATTGATTTGGTCACAACCATACCAATCAAACGACTATTGCGCCACCACCCACGTGCCCGCCACTGCCGCCACCCACCGCGACTCCGCCAGCCACCACCGCCACCCACCGCAGCTCCGCCAACCACCGCCGCCGCCAGCCACCAGAGCGACGCCGCCATCCATCGGAGCGCCGTCGTCCCTCAACAACAGCCAACAACACTCCCCCGCACCCCACCGCCTGTTGCCCTGCGGGCGTGCCCAGCAGACCGCCCAGCACCCGGTGCTCACCCAGCCCGTCCCGGTGGTCGCCCCTACCCCGGCGCTCAGCTCCTTGCCCCGGTGCTCGGCTGCAGTGCCCATGGTGCACTGCCCTGTCCCTTGCGTGTAACATGCTCGACGAAATGCCGCACTGGGTCGTCAGCAGGAGCTCCACCCTCCCCCGCCGGCGATGAAGATGCCAATTATCCCGCCGGAAGCCTCCTACCATGGGCTTCTCATCGGACCTTGTCGGTCACCTGGATTTCAACCGTGGAAAGGATTTTCAAGATGAGGTCTACCACCGATTTGGTTCAACGGTACACTTCAACTCCCCCTCGCCCTCTGGATCGTTTTTCCTTCTCGCAACTTTTCGAAGGTTTCTCTTCTGATTGATGGAAGAATCTGTTGCCCTCGCTTTGCAATCTTGTCTGGGTGGTTGTGCTAACAAATTCCATGTCAAATTCCTAAGTTCAAACCATTTTCAGTTTTCGATTGCCTCCAAGCACGTTGGTTTTCTTGTCTACAATCTCAGACGGGTTATCAGCTCCTCTTTTGATGTCTACTTTCACCTTTGGAACAATGGTACTGCACACTGGGAGCGTGAAAAGAGAGCCTGGGAGACTGAACAAGAGAAAGAATGGTCTACTGTCTTATCCAAATGCGCGAAGAGGCAAGCCAAAGCGAAAGAAAAGGCTCATAATTCTATTCGTAAGAAAGTTCAATTTGCCAAACCTCTGGTCCAATATCCAAGACACATTATTCAGTTTGGAGCATTTCGTCTTGTTGTTGTGGAGACTCATGTCCCTCCTGTTAACATTTTTTATTCTCGCAAGTCCAGTGTCCAGCCCGTTCAGTCTGTTCTTGCGTGTTCTTCGCGCCCACCCTGCTTGCAAAGATCCACCAGTCTAGGAGGCTCCAGTGTTAATGGCACATCTGATCTCTAGGCTAATTCAAATTTCAATAATACTAGATCTCCTCGCCCATCAACAACCTATCTAGATTTTATCTGCGCTCGTTGCCTTGCTTCGGGTCATGGAAAAGATACGTGCAAGGGTCAACTCAGGTGCAAATCTTGCTACAATTATGGACACACCTCGAAGCAGTGTTTGACCCGGACTCAACCACATCTTAAGTGGGTTCCGAAGAAGTCTCAGGCAGCCAATGCAAACCTTGATCTTCACGCCCATATTTCGGACTCCTCGCACTCGTTACCCAACCAACAATTGCAACAAAATCTAATCTCACTTCTGCCGTACACCTCAGAAAACCCCAACTCTCCTCTAGATCTCTTGGTCTTTGATAGGAAGGCAGTCCCTGATGGTTTTCAGTTGCAAGGGTCAGCTGTGCTATTCCAAACAATCTAATATCCTACCTGTCCCGGAGCCCATCATCATCAACAAATAATACTTTACAGAAGCAATCATACAAGAACAAGAACAAGCAGACTCTTAGTCAGCTCTGCTAACTTCAGACTCCAACCCAGATGTAGCTCGAACAGGCATGGAACTTGTCCCCTAGAAGCCCGTCCTATATGTCATGGCACTCCAGCTCTGGCCTCTGATAGTTGAAGCTCGCCGTCTAGTAAAGCTTCCGGAGAGGTCTTCTCCTGTCATCCTATTAGGAGCACCACCAGTACATGAGCAAGGCCCAAGTGACTCTGACCCAGTTGGATTTAAATTTCAAACTGATCAAATGCAGCCCTGCCCAACGACAGAAGCTAGTCAGAAAAAGCGTCAGGGTCCCAAGAGCATGCGCATGTCCCTCCCTGAACACTCGGAAGACTCTGCCACTCCTCTGGTAGAAAGCTCTGTCAGACATAGTACAAGGCTTAGCACTGCTAATGATGGATTCCATGAAGTCAGGCTGGCTCGTGAACCATCAAAAAAACAAAGACGTGTGCAGCAGTTCTGATTGATGAATCCATAGGGCAGGCGGGACCAATCCCGATTGAAATTCTTCAGGATTGGGGCAATGACTGTGGCATAGCTCCTGCGGAGCTGTCCCAAGATGCGCTGATGCAAGCGCCTTCAACTGAATCAGTTATCCATGATGAATACACATAATTGGAACATCTTGTGTTGGAATATACGCGGTATCAACGCAACAAAGAAATGGGATGCGGTGCGTGATAAGATATAAGAAAGTGCTAGTTCTGTCATTTGCCTTCAGGAAACAAAACGAGAGAATTTTGATGCTTCCTTTATCAAAAAGTTTGCGCCGCGTCATTTTGATCGCTTCGATTTCATTCCATGAGTGGGAGCTTCTGGGGGGATTTTGGTTCTCTGGAATAGTGCAGTCTTCTTGGGCACTGTTGTTGACAAATGTAGCTTCGGCATCATAGTAAGTTTCAATTCAGCACATAACAGTGATACCTGGAAACTTACAACAGTATACGGTCCATGTGATGACCCTGCCCGCTCTAAATTCTTCAGCTGGTTCCGTGATCACGACATCAGTGACTCGAAAAATTGGATCTTTCTAGGCGACTTCAATTTTTACAGATCCCTAAGCAATCGCAATAGACCTGGTGGTAATATTGCTGATACTTTTATTTTCAATGATGCAATTGGGCATTTGGGGTTAGTTGAGTTGCAGTTGAAGGGACGTGCGTTCACTTGGAGTAATATGCAGTCTAACCCGTTGCTAGAACAACTCGACTGGTTTTTCACGTCAACAAACTGGACTCTAGATATTCCCAACACAGAGGTCCTCCCCTTGGCTAAAATCATGTCCGACCATATACCTTGCAAGGTAGTGATCAGTACAAAAATACCTCGGGCAAGTCTGTTTCGTTTTGAAAACTTTTGGGCAGAGCAAGATGATTTCCTAGACACAGTTTCTGATAGCTGGTGTTCTATGCCTGTACTGCCAGATTCAGCACGTACTATTTCTGAAAAGTTTAAAGCTCTGAGAGCCAGACTAAAAGACTGGAGCAGGCATCTTTCAAACCTAAGAATACTCATTAGCAATTTCAACAGAGTCATCTATTTCTTAGATGCTCTGGAGGATAGAAGGGGGCTTTTCAATCCAGAGACCAACCTAAGAGCTGATGTTAAGAGGCAGCTCCAAACATGGTTGCGCTACAAAAATTTATATTGGAAGAAACATTATACAGTTAATAGAATAAAGCTGGGCGATGAGTGCACTAAATTCTTTCATGGCATGGCAACCATCTCTTATCGAAGGAATAATATCTCCCAGATTATGAGTGATCAAGGAGTTTGGATATAAGATCATGAAG
The DNA here is from genome assembly GCA_023333625.1 of Bothriochloa decipiens. Lineage (NCBI taxonomy): Eukaryota > Viridiplantae > Streptophyta > Magnoliopsida > Poales > Poaceae > Bothriochloa > Bothriochloa decipiens. Next base: position 2,381,710 of record CM041639.1, on the reverse strand, counting down.
GCAAGGCAGGTCTTCTCTGGAGCTCCTTCAGAAACCGCATGGGCACCATGTCCTCGCCTCCTATGCTCTTTAACCTTGGAAACCTAATCACGCAGCTTGATGATCTGGACATTCTTGCAGCACCAATATTACAGGATGAAGTAGACCTGGTAGTAAAGCACATGCCTGATGACAAGGCACCGGACCCTGATGGCTTCAATGGTCTATTCATAAAGAAATGTTGGCAATTCATCAAAGGTGACTTTTACTCCTTGTGCTCCAATTTTTTCTCAAGCCAAGCAAATTTGGATTGCATCAACACTTCATACATCACACTGGTATCGAAGAAAGACAGTCCAGAAACTATGAATGACTTTCGCCCAATATCACTCATGAATATAAGCCTCAAGATTATCACTAAAATTCTAGCAGAGCGACTACAAATGGTTATCCTAAGACTAGTTCATCGAAATCAGTATGGATTTATTTGGTCACGCACAATACAAGACTGTCTAGCTTGGAGCTATGAGTATATACATCAATGTCATCAATCAAAAAGAGAAATAATCATCCTAAAACTAGACTTCGAGAAAGCATTTGACACAGTGGAACACTCAACCATCATACAGGTCATGGCTCATATGGGCTTCCCAGATAGATGGTTGGCTTGGGTGCAAGCCATTCTATCATCTGGTTCATCCGCTGTGCTACTTAATGGAGTGCCTGGCAAGTTCTTCAAGTGTAAGCGAGGTGTTCAGCAGGGTGATCCTTTATCTCCGCTTTTATTTGTGCTTGCTGTTGAGCTCCTACAGATTATAGTCAACCGAGCCGCTGCCATGAATTTGCTCAGATTACCTATTCCACAGCCGACTGATGAGTTCCCTATAGTTCAGTACGCGGATGATACCCTTATGATTATTCAAGCTGATGCTAGACAGTTGATCTTTCTTTTAGCAATGCTTTTCAGCTTTTCGAAATCAACAGGACTAAAAGTAAACTACCGGAGGTCACACATGTACCCCATTAATGTCCCAGCAGAGAAAATGACACACCTTGCGAACACTTTTGGATGTGACATTGGTACCATGCCTTTTACCTATTTGGGGCTGCCCATGGGTATGACCAAGCCTCACCTAGAAGATCTCACTCTGATGATGGACAGAGTTGAAAGGAGGTTATCTGCGTGTTCTACCTGGTTGTCTTACTCTGGAAGGTTGGAGATGATTAATTCCACGGTAACCCCTATCACCACTTATGCCATGTGTACAATCAAGCTGCCAAAAGGAGTTATTGAGAACATAGACCGAGCGAGAAAGCAATGCCTATGGCGGGGAAACGATATAGAAAAGAAGGGTGGTAATCTCGTTGCATGGCCAACCGTGATGAAGCCCAAAGACAAAGGAGGGCTAGGAGTAGTTAACCTTCATCTCCAAAATGATGCCCTCCTCCTAAAGCATTTGAGCAAATTTTATAATCGAGCAGATATCCCATGGGTGCAACTTATATGGAATAAATACTATATCACTAAGGTGCCTCATGCCGCAAGAGAGGTGGACTCTTTTTGGTGGAAGGACGTTATACGTCTCAATATAATTTTTAGAAGAATTGCTAAGTGTGAGATAGGGGATGGTTCCTCAGTTTGTTTTTGGAATGATCTATGGACCGAACTGGTGGTTTCTCATGAATACCAGAGATTGGCTTCCTTTGCAAGAAATGTTGACATCTCAGTATTGGAGGTCATGCAGGCTGAGGACCTTGATAATCTCTTTTTCCTTCCCCTCTCGCAGTAAGCTTTTCAGGAGTTTGAGATTCTTCAGGCCCAGCTACAGATGCTCCCATATGATGATACTGCTAAAGACCGTTGGGTCCCAATCTGGGGGCAGAAAATACACTTCTCGACGATTCTACAGCCATGTTTTTAGTAATACAGAAGCACACCGGATCTTCAAAGCAGTCTGGAAATTGAAATGTACTCCACGCATCAAGTTCTTTGCCTGGCTGGTTCTGGTGGACCGGTTGAACACTAAGTCAATGTTGCAAAGAAGGCACCTACACATCCAAGATGATATTTTCTGTGTTATGTGCAACAGTGGGGAAGAGGAGACAATTGAGCATTTATTCTTTGACTGTCCGTTTGCAAAGGATTGTTGGGGAACTCTCAACTTTATTTGGGACGGCTCATTACCAATTATGGATAGATTGGCGCAGGCGGCCTCAACCCAGTTCTTCAAGGAAGCTGCACTCATAGCAGCATGGGAATTATGGAAGATGCGCAATGACAAGGTTTTTCAGAGACACCAACCAAGTCCGAGTGCCTGGCTAACAAATTTCAAAAATCAGTGTTACCTCCAATCCGTACGTTTTAAGGATGACCTTAGAACATCCTTTTGTGTTTGGCTTGATGCCTTTAGTTAATGCTTTACTTGTAAGTACGTTCTTTGCTTAAGTTTAATACAAAAACTGTATTGTGAGATCTTCCCCACAGTCTTTTGCCGTCAAAAAAAACGAATCATAAAGTCTTTTTCTGACTCCTCATGAAAGATCGGCTAAGTACCAGAAATATACTAAGGAGAAAAAGAATGCAACTACCATTGAACAAATGTGTGTTGTGTCAGCATGCAATAGAAGAGACCATGGAGCACCTGTTCTTAAGTTGTCAGTTCTCTGTCCAGTTTGGAACTTAATTGGGGGTTATTATTCAGAATCAAAATGACATTTTTCAGAAAATAGAGCAGATAAAAAGTCAATCGAACCCATCTTTCTTCAAGGAGGTAACCATCCGGATGTGTTGGGCAATCTGGACAGTAAGAAACGACTGCATCTTCCAAGGAATCCCACCTCAAGTGGGGAGAGCCAAGGCAATTCTTGACAAAGAGCTCAGAATCCTCTCTCTGAGAGTGAAGACCAAGTTTTCTGCAACGTTTGATTTATGGATCCAAAATTTGCTGTAATTTGTCTTACCTTCTTTATTTTTCTTTTTCTCTTTCTTTGTTTCTTGATTTGCCTGATGGCTTCTCTGTAATCATTTTATTTTTCCGTACCGCTTTTAATTTCAATAAAAGTCTGTAGGGGCCTTTTGCCCCTCTAGTTTCATAAAAAAAATATAATATAATATATAATGTGCATGTACATATGCCAACAAGTGCTAGCTGTTTTAGTTTGACTTAGGGGCCGGGTGTACTCAATCAGTTAGAAGGGCATCCTATTGATATCTTGATGGATTGCTACTGTAGATGACAAGATGTTTGAGGTATTTTTTTTTTAGAACAGGGTGCCTTGTGAGAATTAACGTGAAGACTCTCTTAGAATCTTCAAAATAATAATAGTAAGATTAGCTTTAACATAAGTAAATCTTAATATGCAGATGTTTGACTCAAAGGTCAAAGACGTAAAATAGGAGGATTTTGTTGGATTTTGAGACTAGATTATTCAGCCCTTAAGGGAAATAACGTGTTTGAGATTGCTTCACAAACTCCATCATGGCGTAGCTCCACAAAAAACTTAGAGTTTGTGGAGCACCCTTTAGATACTCTCACAATTCTTTTTTTTCTCGACCAAGTATGTAGAGCTAAACTTGTTTAGCTAAAAACGCGAAGCAGAGCCAAAAAAAAAAAAAAAAAAGATACCGTGGAGTGTAGTAGTACCAAACGCACCTATACCGGACCACTCTTGAGTACTATCCCATGACAAGTGTCTTAAGGGACACTCTTCGTTACTCTTTTGAGGTTGGAACTACAAATAAAAGACCGTCATTTCTGAGTAAGTCATCAGTAACTTGTTCTGTTCGTTACTTTTATAGTTTGCATGCCGGTTTTGTCCCAACCACTACGTACTACTAATTTGATCGTTAATTTCTCACGTGGTTTACGTGATTCTGATTCATCTCGTTCCATGCATGCTTGAATCATCATTGTAGCTAGCTGTAGCTCCTTGGAGCAGCTGCGCTTGAATTGCATGCCGAATTGAAGCGGAGACATGTCCGGTACGGTCATTCGGAATTCCGAAATATCGGGAAGACGACGACCAGCTGGACCTTACTGGGAAAGGGCTGCTAACTTGTGCTGGGCCGGCCCTATAGCTAGCTTGCTAGTAGCTAGCCATTTTTTTCCACTTTGAATAGTAATAACATTTATGATACCAAATAAATAAAATTAGATTCATCACAAAATATAATTTTATACTATATCTGTTTGTAGTCATAAATATTATTTTTCTATAAATTTAGTTAAATTTAAAAAAGTTTGATTCAATCTAAATCTAGAATTCCATCATACTAGCTAGTACTCCTACAGGACTGAGGTTGCTCTGCTTTTGAATGTTCAAGCACCGTACACGCCTAGTCATTGGTACTGAAATCACAACTTTCTAGGATTCCATTCCATCGACAATTGTGTGTACTCCATTGCTTGCAATTGTGGCGTGTTGAGCAACAGCAACAGCTAGGCTAGCTAGCTTGCACGTAAAATCGGAAGCATATTGGACAAATATCTCACACAACAGCTGGGCCTATATATAGCTACCTCTACCTAGTTAGCTGTCTTTTCTTTATCTCATTTTTAGATAATACCATAATAATATAAAGAGCTAACCATTTATTACATACTAGGAGTAATCTTTTTGTTCTTAAAAAATGTAATATAGAATAATGCTCAGTCAATCATCTAAGTTTTACTGAATTTATATAAAAAATACTTTTATTATCATACTAAATAAATATCATTAGGATATGTATCAAATATATTTTAATAACAATATACCTATCTTGAGCCTTAAACATTGATACCATTTTAAACTAAGTTAAATTGAAATTAGTTTGTCTCACCAAACATATATAGAATTGTGCATTCTTTTTTTGGGACGGAGAGGCTAGTTAGCACCCTAATACACCATTTAGTCTTTGCTATTGAAATCAGAACTTTCTAGGAGCCCATCCCGTTCCGTTCCGTTCCAGTCCAGTCCATCGACAATTTGTTTATTTCTAGTGTGTGTACTATACACCATTGCTTGTGGAGTGTTGATCAGCTAGCTAGGTAGGTAAAATCTGAAGCACATGAGACAAATGTCTCACTTACTTGGCGTATGAATGCAACCCCCGTAAACCGTGGACATAACATACATATGGACACAACAAGGACTGCTTGTCAAGTTGATCTGACCAATGACTAGTCTCTTGTCTCGCTCGATCTGATCAATCAATCAAATAAATATAATCAATTATAGTATAATTGAGGTTAGTAGTATATATAAACCAGTGTTGATGGCTGCTTGATTAGAATTAGTACTATATGTACTTATTTCACAGGAGCAAAATATGTCGAAGGTACACAAGTATTTAAAAATTCAAACTTTGAATCTGTAACTGATTAATATAAGCAAGGTACCACCGACCCATGCATATATAATAAGCTGGTGATGGCTTAGCAATCTGCCTGCCTGCACAATTAGCAGTCAATTAGTATTTTATTACCAGTGATGATGGCTGCTTAATTAGTTATATATATATAGTAAGCGCAGGCTACCTTGGTCAGATTCATATGCATACATCATTCACACACTCACACAACAACAGTTCATTTTGCGATTATATATGAATGTTGATCGATCTGCTCTATACCTGGACACATATGCTGCTTAGTCACAGTCCTGCAGCCACACTGACGCACATCACTGGTTAATTATAATTAAATCAAATCTCCTTTCATTCTGCTAGCTAGCTAGATACTATATAGTGTCACTACAGGAAACTGGCTCTTTGCCGACTGCTAAAAGCAGTCGGCAAAGGCCAGAAAGCAGTCAGCGAAGGCTTTGCCGACTGCAGCCTAGGCAGTCGGTAAAGGCCCGTCGGCAAAGAAACCGTCGGCAAAGAAATCTTTGCCGACTGCCTTTTAGAGGGCAATCGGCAAAGCCTTTGCCGACTGCCACATGCTGAGTCGGCAAAGGTAACTGGCCGTGCCGTCTGGCGTCCGCTTTGCCGACTGCCGACGCGGCAGTTGGCAAAGATTTTCTTTTTTAAAAAAAAAATCTTTGCCGACGCGGCAGTCGGCAAACATTGTAATCGCATGTGAGATGTCTGGGTTTTAGACATCCGACGTCGCAACTTGCTCTAAACATTTTTAAATTTTTACCATAGCCTCCACATGCGATAACATGACACCTCGTCCAGTTTCATGATTTTCAGACTTCGTTTGGATTTTATATAATTTAAAAACACTTCTGCCGTAACTGGATGGTCATGTTTCAGACAAGACGTCCAAACTTTTGGGCGAGTTTATGGACAAGGCCTCAAAATACACTCTCTAATATGAATATCATTTTTTAAATGGCTACGTTTTATTATTTCATGCACCTGCAGTTCAAATACGGATTATACGGGAAAATTTAAATAAATCAAATAAATGAATAAAATATAGAAAAATATTATAAAAAAGTCTCAAATTCAAACATATGCTTGGGCTACAGAAAAAGTTTGGATTCAAAATACGAAAAAAACTTATTTGCCGACTGCCAAAAAAAGGCAGTCGGTAAAGAACTACTTTGCCGACTGACGAGCTAATGGCAGTCGGCAAAGGCTCTTTGCCGACTACTCAGACTGGCAGTCAGCAAAGAGGGCTGGCCCCGGGCCCAGCCCGGGCCATGTGGCACTTTGCCGACTGCTCGATTTGGCAGTCGACAAAGGTGTCTTCTTTGTCGACTGTCGTCCGTCGTGGCAGTCGGCAAAGAGCACGGCGCAGGAAGCTATCTCCGTTCGCCCAATTTTGCCGACGGCCATTCTTTCCCGACTGTTAGGGCAGTCGGCAAAGAGGGCTTTGCCGACTGGCTTTCTTTGCCGACTGCCTTGGTCAGTCTTTGCCGACTGCTCGTTCTGGCAGTCGGCAAAGGGGTTCTTTGCCGATTGCCCTGGCTTTGGCAGTCGGCAAATCCTGGGACAGTCGACAAAGGCCCAGTTTCTTGTAGTGTTGGCGGGCGTAGTGTCAAGTGTGTATCTAAGAAGGCAGCAGGCAGCTGCTGATTTTTTCTTCATGCATTCTGCCGCTAGCTAGCTATACGTTGGCTGCTGCTTTTGGTTATTGCTCGCTCTCCATCAGATCATTGCAGAGATCTGCTGCTGCTAGCTCTTAGGAGCTGAGTGTCGTCATGGAGATGGAGTCAAAGAAGCCTTACGTGATCGCCATCGTCGTCCAGCTCATCTACACCGGTATGTTCGTCGTCTCCAAGGCAGCCTTCAACCGTGGCATGAACACCTACGTCTTCATCTTCTACCGCCAGGCCGCCGCGTCGCTCCACCTCCTCCCTATCTCACTTGTTCTCCAAAGGTACCTGTCCTAAGTCCTAATCTACTAGCTAGTGATGAACTATATACTGTGAAATGAATGAATTCAACTAAACATTTTCAGGAAAAATGTGAGAACCCTGTCGCCTTGGCTGCTCCTGAAGCTCTTCTTCTTAGCCTTAATAGGGTACGCTATATATGCACTATATTATGTATTATCTTTAGCTTTTTTGGGTGCCGGGTTTCGTCAATCTTGTACATAAACTCTACTCCTTCTTAATACAAAGACATGCACACTCATATGTATTCGCGAAAAGAAAGAAAGAAAAAATATATGCACTATATATACATGTTTCTATATATTTGATTCATTGAAACAATTATTATTAACCAGCTAATTAACAATGTTTTCAGGATCACATTCAGCCTAAACCTGTACAATGTGAGTATCAAGTTCACGTCGGCAACCGTGGCGTCCGCGGCGACCAAAGCCATGCCAGTCGTCACCTTCTGCTTCGCGCTGCTGCTGAAGATGGAGGCGGTGAAGCTGAGGAGCTCGTCAGGCCTAGCTAAGCTCGCCGTCGTGTCGCTCTGCCTCGCCGGAGTCTTCGCCATCGCCTTCTACGTCGGGTCCGCACTGAGCCCCGTGAACCGCCACCGAGCCTTCACCTCCGCCACCGCCAGTCCAGCGGCTCCAGCTGCAGCAAGCGGCGCCGGCGGCAGGACGACATGGATCAAGGGCACGTTCCTGATGGTGCTTGCCAACATGGCGTGGTCGCTCTGGATCGTGCTGCAGGGAAGGCTGCTCAATGAGTACCCCGACAAGATGCTCGTCACGGTGGCCCAGTGCGTGTTCAGCGCCGTGCAGTCGTTCGTCGTCGCCGTGGTGGCCGAGAGGGACTTCTCCAAGTGGAATCTCCGGCTCGACGTCAGCTTGCTCGCTGTCCTTTACACCGTATGTAACAATAATCTCGGCAGCTAGCCATGAACGGGGTGGACAGATAATGGATGTTGGAATTAACGAATCTTATTGATCTGACAGGGGTTCGTGGTGACGGGAGTGACCTACTACCTGCAAGCATGGTGTGTGGAGATGAAAGGCACTGTCTTCTTCGCTGTCTGGACCCCGCTCTGCTTCGTCTTCACGATATTCTCGTCATCGTTCTTCTTGGGAGAGATTGTGCACCTCGGCAGGTAAGAATAACTACTGTATGCGTGTGTATATGTACATTGTTATTAAGCTAACTCCTCGCAAAAAAAAACACACACACACACACAAATGAGACTGCAAATAATTAGAGGAAATATTTCAATTCATTGCTCTAGCTTGTTGTTTTCATGGCATGCAGTATTGTTGGGGGAATCCTGCTGGTTGGTGGACTTTACAGTGTGCTCTGGGGCAAGAGCAAGGAAACAAAGGTTGCAACGTGTGGCAAGGTGAATAGCGCCGTAGATATTGCAGATGAGGAGAACAATCATCATAAACCTCAAGAGAAGGAGGATACAACATCAGCATCAATAGTTGACCAAGTGTGACGGACTGGTTAATTCTTTATTCAGAGTCTAGCAAGCCTGGCCCTGAACTTCCTCAGCAGACCTAACGCTAGAAGTGTTGTACTATGTTTTTGGAATGTAATAGCAGCCAAGATGTAAAATTTTGCAGCATCCTTGTTATAGAAAAATGTTGCCTCTACTTCTATCTAAATGTGATACTTTGTTGTCTTCTAGTGTTACGTTTTCAAAGACATGCGTGCAACAATTTTGTTGACGTTTTGTAGCGTCAACTAGTAAATGTAGCTGTGTGTATGGCTTTGGCTGGCTTGGCGCTTGAGAACTCAATTATTATTTTGGTTCAGGAAATGTGCCCTACGTTGAGTTCGTGGTTTTCCTTCGTTTTCCTTATCTCAAGAGCTGAATGTTTGCTATAGGGGTTACAAACAGGATGTTCGAGAGTTGGAGAGCCGAATGTTTCCTATAGGGGTTACAATCAAAATGTTTGAGAGTTGGAGGTTTAGGGTAGAGTCTAGAGAGCCTAGAAAACTATTCAGGGTGTAAAAGAGAGTCTAGAGAGAGGGGAAAAGAGCCATGTCCTTCCCTTATATAGGTTCTAGTGCAGGTTAAAAAAGGAAGGGGTGCTTCGATTCAGCTCTGCCACCAATCCTTATCGTTCAGGGACGTAGGACCCACCATCCTTTTTCTTGGGGCAAAAGAATGGGAGATCGTGGTTCCATATCAAACATCTACTTATTGATCATGGTGATAGTACTATCACAAGGAAGGCATGACATATCCCTATCTCTTGTTTCGTAGGACACACGGTTGGGGCAAGACCTTCCCCTGTGGTATGCATGGGTAATACACTTGGTGTTGTTGATGTTATGTTTAGGTGATGACCTTGTATGGACAGCCTTTGACCCTTCGGGTACAAGGAAAAACTTGTCAAGTTTTCGTGTGTTGTACTAGGATATCCATTCATAGGGAGCACCGAGTCGAGAGGGGGTGAGAGAGGCTCTATTGAAGGTCCAACAGTTAGAGGTTTGGGAAGAGCCTAGGAAACTAACCAGGGTGTCAAAGAGTCTAGAGAGGGAAAAGAGTCACGGCCTCCCTCTGTTATATAGGTTTTGGGGGCAGGTTACAAAAAAAGGAGTCATGCTTCGAGTCAGCTTCTTTGTACGACTCCTTCGTATCAATCCTTATCCATTCAAGGTCGTGGGACCTAACATCCTTTTTTGGGGTGGAAAAAGGGGAGATCATGGCTCTCTACATCAAACATTTGCTAACTGGCCATGGTGACCATATCGTCACAAGGCAAGCATGGTCTATCCCCGCCTCCTGTTTAGTAGGAGGAAGCACTGTTGGGGTGTGACATGCATGGGCAACACACTTGTTGTTTTTGACGTTATATCCATGTAACAATTGTGGAGCGCCCTTGTGTGTGATGAGTGATTGTCAACATGCCAATACTTTGGTGTATTTGGTTGGTTCGATAGTTCTACTAATCCCTGGCATAGGGTTATGTGTTGAAACGGTGTCTCTTGGCTCGTGATGTGCAGGTGTGGAGTCCGGATGCGGTGGCAGCGATCGGGAGAAGGTCAAGTAGGGCGTGCCATGCTAACGGACTGGGTGCGGTGAAGGGCGGATGCTAGGCTTAGACCGAGGGACCAGACGGCCGGGTGGCCAACCGCGGTGGCTAACACTTAGGACATCAACAAGCGCAAGTGTACACGGCGGGGGATGCGTACGCGGTATGATACTTGCGGGCGATTTGGTGGTTTGTCCTCAAAACCATCGGCGACGGTTTGGTGGTTTGTCCTAAAAACCATCGGCGGTGGGTTTCGCGGGTTTGGGCCTCAAAACCCGGGCAGAGGTCCCGATGCGGACGGACGGCACGTGGCGGCATCGGTGAGATCGCTTCGGAGCGAGGCTACCGGTGAGAAGGCGCGGTGGCCATCGGATCAGGAAATCTCGAGTTGGACCATAGTGCCCCTAGCTAGGTGGTCCGCTCTAAAAATATCTAGGGGCAGAAGTAGAATTCTTTAATAAGCCTATAAATAAGAGGGGACTGCCTCCACTCAGTCTCACCTCTTCCATTCCAGTTTTCTCTTTCTTCCTTGTAGGTTCCCCCCTAGTGTTCTTGGTGAGAGAGGTTCATGAATCTTTGATTCGTGCTCGAACCAAGTTGGGAAGAGAGGCCCCTAGTCCTCTATGTTTCCTTCGGGAGTAAATGATGGATTTGTGCTCTTGTTGTGTTTGAGTTTGTGTTCATCTTTGTTCATCACGAGCTCCCTCTCCCCCTCTATATTTTGAGCTTGGATTTTTCATTTCTTGACCTTTTGATCCTATTTTCTTGCGTTGATTCGTGCTATGACATGAGAGGAGCAATCCCACCAAAGGGTTTGAGCTAATTCTTCATGAGCAAGTAGATCGGAGCGATTTTGTGTTCATGGCGAGTTCTTGGTCAGTTTTCACCCCTTTTGTGATTTCTCTTGATTCGTGTAAAATTGGGAAATGACCTTTTAGAGGTAGCTTCCCTATTGCCTTGGTACCCTACGGTTAAAATTTTATGGCAATCAGAGTTGATTTGACCGAAAAATTGATTTTCCATTGTTCTAGGCCTTTTCGGAGCGTTCTGTTCGTGCTGATTTCATGACCTGCGGACAGTCCACACCTGAGTCCCGGACAGTCCGCCATTGAACTGAAAAATAGCCCTATCAGGTGCCCAGTCACAGACAGTCCGCCCTGGGAGCGCGTACAGTCCAAACCTGCTTCGCGAGCAACAACCAGAACGTGTTCCAGAAGTTGTTTTTCGCTAGTTTGAACGCCGGACAATCCGCCCTTCAAGCCCGGACTGTCCGCGGTTTATTTTTCTGTTGTGTCCAGAACCTGTCTCCAGAAGTTGTGTTTCACCATTTTGACTTGTGGACATTCCGAGCTCGTAATGACGGACAGTCTAGGGTTATGCAGTGAAGGCTGAGTTTTTCGGATCATGCTTGTTCAGTCTCCGATTTTCTTTCGATTTGTTGTGTTGGTTTTGTGGTGTCCTGCTATGTTCCTAGGGAACATTCACCCCCTCAATAGGGTCATGGACATCGTGGTTTGTATATTGCCTCTTGGGGTTGTTTGACGAGCTGAGGACCTAAAGTTTTGAATAAAATTTTGAGGCTCCCATTCACCCTCCCTCTGGTCGCCATATCTGGTCCTTCAATTGGTATCAGAGCCAATTAAGTATCACTTCTACCTTAATCAGTACATGATCCATAGAAGGCGACATGATTTTACAACACCATCCAGGTAAGCCACCCTAATTCAATGGGGAGAACTACTCATACTGGAAGATCCGGATGCAAGTGCATCTACAAGGGATTGATTGGCATGTTTGGGAGATCATTAAAAATGCTGACTACCAAGTGCTTAACACACAAATCAATCAAGAGCAGATCGACCAACACAATACTAACAACATTGCCTGTGCCGAGCTTTATGCTGCTTTGTCGATTCCTGAGTTTGATCGTGTTTTTGATTGTCGTACCGCTCGAGAGACCTAGAGGAGGCTTCAAAGCTTCCATGAAGGTACAACCCATGTCAAAACCAGACTCTATGAGACATACAAGCAGGAGTACGAGAACTTCACTCAAGTTGACGGGGAGTATGTTGATTCAATGTTTTCTCGCTTTACCACCATTATGAACAACATGCGAGCTAACAATGCAGCGATGCCCTATGATGATCATCAGAGAGCAGTCAAGCTTCTGTATGCTATAGATCAGAGGTTTTGGGAGGTCAAGGTGCAGGCGATCATCAAATCAGCCAACTATGAGACTCACCATGGATGTGCTGTTCAGCAAGCTCAAATCCACCGAGATCGACCTCCAGACGCAGGCGAGGATCAAGAATCTGTCTGCTCCCACCATGGCTCTGGTGTCAGGTAATGTAAGTTTGGGTTCTTCTTTGGCTAACCCAATACCGCTGTCGCTTGCCTTGTCTTCTCCTGTGTCTGCAACAGAGGAGCGGATGGAGTCCCTTGGGGATGACGAGCTGGCATTTGTCATCAGTCGGTTCTCGCGGTTTCACAACAACCGCTTGAATCGTCAGCGTGGTGGCAACAAGCAGGGATGCTTCGGGTGTGGAGACCCTAACCACTACATTGCCAGCTGTCCCAAGAGCAAGGGCTACCCCGGCAAGAATGACTACACCAAGCGCAAGGACAAGCAAGAGTCCTCTTCCCGCAAGTACAAGCCCAAGAAGAACTTCGACCCTGAACACATGAAGAGGAAGTACTTCGATCAGCTGGAGGCAAAGCAACGAGCCCTCGTCATGAGCTTCAAAGACATCGACTCCAATGGTGACACTCCACCAAGTGATGATGAGTCCAAGAAGAAGGTCGAGAACAAGTTCAATGGCCTCTGCTTCTACTCCAACAACCGTGGAGGCGGCTACTGCACCATGGCTCTTAATGGGACAACTACCGGTGACAACGGGGAAGTCGACACCCAATCTGAGGAAGAACCCACAATTGAGTCCCTTGTTGCTGAGCTTGACTCTGTGAATGATACTATGCTTAAGAAAGATGCCTTGCTTGTTCGCGCTGCTAAAGAACGCAATGACTTCAAGAAAAAGCTTGCAGTAGCACTTGAAGAGCTTGAGCTAGCTAAGAAGAATAGGGTCATTCTTTCTGATGAGACTGATTGTGATTCTTGTGCTATTCATATGTCTAGTCTTGCTATGTTATAATCAAAGTATGTTGCTTTAGTTGATGAGCTTGATGAGGTTAGAGCTAAGCAAATCATTTTGGGGGCTTACAAGTCTTGCATTGAGTTGTGTGCTGAGCTTTCTGAGAAGGTTGCTATAATTTCTATTCTTGAGCAATCTAGTACTTGTAGTGGTGCTAGAGCTAAGTGCATAAAGTGTGAGTCTACTGAAGAAGAAAACACATTCCTTCGGTCCATGCTGAGTTGGGTGTCTTGCAGTGAGCCACAATTGGGCATGATGATGAGTCAGTACAAGAGGGGTACTAACACAACAGGTTTAGGCTTTGTTTCAGGTGGGAAGGGTGATAATGTCTTTGGCAAGGTTGGTGAGCACAGTGGTTTGAGCCCAAGTGAGAAACCCAAAAAATCTCCCCAAGCTAATCAAGATCACTCCACCAAAGCCTTCTGAGTATATCAATCCCATTGTGAAAGATGGTGTGTTTGAGGAAACTCCCAAAGCTCCACCTCAGAAACAAGTGTGGATTTCAAAACCCAATCACCTCAGGAACCCACTTGACATAATTCCTAACATCTTTGATAAGCCCCTTCCTAAAGCACCTCTAAGAGTGAACCAAGCCCACAAAAGAGTGAACCATTCACCACCCAAGAGAGAGGTGTACCATTGTGGCTATTGCAAGAGGGATGGTCACTTAGTTGAGTTTTGCTTTAGGAGGAAGAGAAATGAAAGGCGTGAGTCTGAATTTTACTAGCAGAACATGCATCGCCCCTCTAATGGCATGCATGGTTCATCCGCTCAAAGGCGCACTGTTAGATCTCGAGGTGCAAGACCTCAAGGTGCTAGGCCTCAGTTTGTGAGACCATGTGATAGTCGTGCCCGGTGAGGTCCTAGTCATTCTCAATATGACTATAGGTCTCATGGCAGTGGCTCTCAGTCCTACACCTCTAGCGGACCACGTTTTCCCTTTTGAGGTGATCGCTTCTCTCCCATGGGACATGGAATGTATGGTGTTTTTCCTAACTCTTTCCCAGGGCAAATGACTCAGCACTGGTTTACTCCTCACTTCACTAACCCTAGTGTTGGATCATTTGCTCATCCCATGTCTTTCTATTGACGCAGCATGCAGGGTTGGAGGACATATGGCATGTTGATTCTGGGTGTTCGCGCCACATGACTGAAAATTCTCATTGGTTCTCCAGCCTCAACCCCATGACGTCCAAAGAGTATATCACATTTGGGGACAATGGTAAAGGTAAGGTGCTTTCTCGTGGGTCGGTAAGGCTCAATGAGAATTTTGTTCTTAAAGATGTTGCTTTGGTTTTGAGCTTGCATTTCAATCTGCTTTTGGTCTCGCAACTTCTTAGGGATGGTTTTGAAGTGCGCTTTAAGCCTGGTCTTTCTCGTATTCTGGATTCTCATGGTGATCTTGTGTGTTTGATCATGCCTTTTGGTCTTGTCTTCTGAGCCGATTTTTCTCGTTCATTCGGTGAGTCTCGATGTTTGGTGGCCGACACTTCTTATGAGCTTTGGAAGTGACATAGGAGACTTGGTCATTTGAGCTTTTACTTGCTTGCAAGGTCGAGCTCACTTGATCTAATCCGAGGATTGCCTAAGCTAAAGTTTGAGAAGGATTTGGTTTGTCACCCGTGTCATCAAGGGAAGATGGTTGCCGCTACTCATTCCCCTGTAAACCAAGTGATGACCAAACAACCTGGTGAGCTACTTCACATGGACACTGTTGGTCCAGCTCGGGTTCAGTTGGATGGAGGGAAGTGGTACGTTCTAATGATCGTTGATGACTTTTCTCGATACTCTTGGGTCTTTTTCTTGGAGAGTAAGGATGAGGCTTTTTCCCATGCATGGGATTTGATTCTTAGGCTGCAAAATGAGTGTCCCAAGAATGCCATGAGAGCTATACATAGTGACAATGGCACAAAATTCAAAAACTCTCATTTTGAAGCCTTTTGCAAGTCTTTGGGTCTTGAGCACCAGTTTTCGTCTCCTTACGTGCCTCAGCAGAATGGGATTATTGAACGCAAGAATCGAACCCTTGTTGAGATGGCCAGGATGATGCTTGATGAGCATAGGACTCCTAGGCAGTACTGGGCTGAAGCGATCAACACAGCTTGTCATATTTCAAATCGCATCTTTCTTCGAGCCTTCTTGAAATAGACTTCTTATGAGTTGCGATTTGGACGGCTTCCCAAGGTGCACTTCAGGGTCTTTGGATGTAGGTGTTTCATTCTCAAGCAAGGTAGCTTGGACAAATTTGAATCTAGATCTTCTAATGGCATTTTTCTCGGTTATGCTTCTCACTCTAGAGCTTATAAGGTGCTTAACCTTGAGACTAACCGTGTCATGGAAACTTGTGAAGTTACTTTCAACGAAACCACACCTTGTTCTTCTCCTATCTTTGAGTGTGCAGGTGATCAGGAGATGGGTGGAAGCATCTTTGTGAAGGAGGAGCAGGATGATGCCGATTGGGGTCATTCGAGCCGACTCCACCGGCTGCCCCTGTCGACCCTGTGATGACTACGACTGTTTGTGGCCCCGATCTCTCTTCTTCAACTTCATGGGGGCCGAACGACCAGTTTCCCTCGCTTGCACCCAAGGGAGCTCCTGCTACTGCAGAGGGGGAGGCTACTTCATCAAGGACGGCGCCTTTGCACATTCAGCACCGTCATCCTCCTGAAACCATGATTGGTAACCTCAATGAGCGTGTCACTCGCAACAAGTTCTATCATATCTCTTATTTTTTACATTCTGCTTTTGTTGCCGACTTTGAGCCCAAAGATATTGGACACGCTATGTCTAACACCGATTGGATCAATGCCATGCATGAGGAGTTAGAGAACTTTGAGAGAAACTAAGTTTGGGTCCTAGTGCCACCACCTCCACAGTGTCATCCCATAGGTACCAAGTGGGTGTTTAAGAACAAGCAGAGTGAGGATGGTGTCATAGTTAGGAACAAGGCTAGGTTGGTTGCTCAGGGTTTCTGCTAGAAAGAGGGGATAGATTTTGAGGAAACCTTTGCTCCTCTTGCTTGTTTAGAAGCCATTAGGATCCTTTTAGCCTATGCAGCTTCGAAGGGGTTCAAGCTATATCAAATGGATGTAAAGAGTGCTTTTCTGAATGGGTACATAGAGGAGAAAGTGTATGTGAGGCAACCCCCGGGTTTTGAGAATCCTAAGCTCCCAGACCATGTCTACAAACTCCACAAAGCTTTGTATGGTCTCAAACAAGCCCCTAGAGCGTGGTATGCAAGGTTGAAGTCCTTTTTTCTTGGGAAGGGTTTTACCATGGGCTCTGTACATAAGACTTTGTTTCTCCTCAAGCAAGGCAAAGATACTCTCATTGTTCAGATTTACGTGGATGATATAATCTTTGGTGGCTCTTCACACGCCCTTGTGGTGAAGTTTACTGATTTGATGAGCAGGGAATTTGAGATGAGCATGATGGGCGAGTTGACATTCTTTCTCGGGCTACAAATCAAGCAAACCAAGGATGGGACGTTTGTACACCAAGGACTTGCTGAGAAAGTTCAACATGGGTAAGGCCAAGCCTCTTTTGACACCCATGGCGACTATGGTGGCGATGGACGAGGACCTTGAAGGAGAAGCCATGGACCAAAAGGAGTACCGCAACATGATCGGGTCGTTGTTGTACCTGACGACGACAAGACCGGACATCCAGTTTGCGGTCTGTCTTTGTGAACGGTTACAATCTTCACCACACACTTCTCATCGCCAAGCCATCAAGAGGATCATGAGGTACCTATGCTTCACTCCTGAGCTCGGTCTCTGGTACTCGACTGCTTCTACCCTCTTTCTTGTTGGTTACTCTGATGCTGATTATGCGGGTTGTTGTGTTGAGAGAAAGTCAACTTCTGGAACTTGTCAGTTTTTGGATTCATCTCTTATTTTGTGGTCTTCTCGCAAGCAGTCTTCTGTAGCCCAATCCACCTGTGAGGCTGAGTATGTTGCTGCTGCCGCTTGTTGCTCTCAGTTGCTTTGGATAGTTGCTACCTTGAGAGACTTTGGCCTAGACTATACTCGAGTGCCTCTTTACTGTGATAGCACTAGTGTCATAAGTGTAGCCAAAAACCCAGTGCTCCATGCCAAAACCAAGCACATTGAGGTGAGGTTCCACTTCCTGAGAGACAACTATCAGAAAGGAACCATAGATTTGAGGCATATTCGCACCGAACACCAAATAGCTGACATTTTCCCCAAGCCTCTTGACCAAGCCTAGTTTGCTCACTTACGAGGGGAGTTGGGCATTTGCTACCCATTTTAGTTGTGGGTCACCTTGTATCTTGTATAGTAGTCATTCTTTCTTTCTTTCTTTCTTCTTTTGCTTCTGTCTTTGTATCATATTGCATTGTATCTCATCATGTATCATATCTCATATTCTTAGCTTCACTTGTATAGCTTGATGATTGAGATTATGCTCTTGTTGATATGTCTTATGGATACATGATGGCTATAGTAGCTTAGGCTCCTTTTGATCATATTGACACATGTTATGAGCTAAGCCTGTTTTACAATGTGAACTTGCTTAATGAATGATGAAATTTGAAAAATATTCACTCTTGAGATGGCAACTAGCATGTGTAGGATGTGTTGAGATCCATGTTTCTTTCATATGTATGCTTTAGTTGCTATGTCTCATGTTTCTTGAATCATATACTTAGCTCGGATCTCTTGATAATCTTGTGCTAAAACTTGATGTCTAAGCTAAGTGATGATGAAAATGCTTTTGAGTTGGATCTTAACTGTCCCACGGCAATGTCACGGGATTGCTTCCCATTCTTTTGAGTGAGATGAACTTGGGCATTGTAGTGCTAGTCCACAACCACTTGTGACAAGACGGCTTCCCACTTGCACAAAGGGATGAACTCGGCGTGGTTGAAAAACATGATAAAAATAACAAAATCTTTTGGCGGACAGTTTGATCCTCTCATACACATGTCTAAAAACAACCTTGTAATCCGCTGTTAACTCTGATCAATGTTGAAGCTACAAGTGTTGAGTGCTTCCTTGAGACATGATGTATGATCGTTATATGGGGTAGTTCACTTTTGTATACATGTGCTAGCACTAGCTTGATTTCCTGCTTATATATGCTATATGCTACTCTCTGTGGTGAATACCTTTTATGAAATATGCTTAAAATTGGTCAAAATGCTTATGATTCATATTCTGTTTCATTTGATCAGTTTGAGCATTGGCCTTATCTTGTGCCTATTGTAATACATATGTCGTACCAACTTGAGCATAGTTTTAATTTACTTGCTATACTCCTAAAGCTTTGTATATTCGCATTGTGCATCTCATAGCATGATTTGAGGGGGAGTTGCTATTTTGTCCACTTGATAAGTGCTTTTGTCAATAAGGGAGAGAATGATTCCACAAATCCAGAGTGTGCATTCATGTTGCATCTGTGAGGTTGATGCACTTGTCAAGGGGGAGTTGCACATTTTGCTAGACGTGTCGAGCCGTTTGCCTTTGTCTTGAGGGTCTAGTTGTTTCAGGTGGTTTTGAGTTCTTGCTCTTTGCTTTGCTCATTGCAAGTGACCCATTTCGAGCTTTCCTTTGGCTTTGGTCATTTAAGTGGGTTTTCTCTGGCTTTGTGTTGATGTTGACAATGCACTCATCAAGGGGGAGATTGTGAATACATAGTTTTTATATAACCATTGTGGAGCGTCCTTGTGTGTGATGAGCGATTGTCAACATGCCAACACTTTGGTGTGTTTGGTTGGTTCGGTGGTTCTACTAATCCCTGGCATAGGGTTATGCGTCAAAATGGTGTCTCTTGGCTCGTGATATGCAGGTGTGGAGTTCGGATGCGGTGGTAGCGGTCAAGGGAAGGTCAAGTAGGGCGTGCCGTGCTGACGGACCGGGTGCGGTGAAGGGCGGACGCTAGGCTTGGACCGAGGGACCAGACGGCCGGGTGGCCAGCCACGATGGCTGACACTTGGGACATCGACAAGCGCAAGTGTACACGGCGGGGGATGCGTACGCGGTACGATACTCACGGGTGGTTTGGTGGTTTGTCCTCAAAACCATCGGTGATGATTTGGTGGTTTGTCCTCAAAACCATCGGCGGCGGGTTTCGTGGGTTTGGGCCTCAAAACCCGGGCGAAGGTCCCTCGGGTACGCGGTACGATACTCACATGGCGGCATCGGTGAGATCGCTTCGGAGCGAGGCCACCGGTGAGAAGACGCGGTGGCCGTCGGATCAGGAAATCTTGAGTTGGACCATAGTGCCCTTGGCTAGGTGGTTCGCTCTAAAAATATCTAGGGGCAGAAGTGGAATTGTGTAATAAGCCTATAAATAAGAGTGGACTGCCTCCACTCAGTCTCACCTCTTCCATTCCAGTTTTCTCTTTCTTCCTTGTAGGTTTCCCCCTAGTGATCTTGGTGAGAGAGAGGTCCATGAATCTTTGATTCATGCTTGAACCAAGTTGGGAATAGAGGCCCCTAGTCCTCTCTGTTTCCTCCAGGAGTAAATGATGGATTTGGGCTCTTGTTGTGTTTGAGTTTGTGTTCATCTTTATTCATCCGAGCTCCCTCTCCCCCTCTATGTTTTGAGCTTGGATTTTTTGTTTCTTGACCTTTTGATCCTATTTTTCTTGCGTTGATTCGTGCTATGATATGAGAGGAGCAATCCCACCGAAGGGTTTGAGCTAATTCCTCACGAGCAAGTAGATCAAAGCGATTTTGTGTTCATGGCGAGTTCTTGGTCGGTTTTCACCCCTTTTGCGATTTCTCTTGATTCGTGTTAAATTGGGCAATAACCTTTTAGAGGTAGCTTCCTTATTGCCTTGTTACCCTACGGTTAAAATTTCGTGTCAATCAGAGTTGATTTGACCGAGAAATTGATTTTCCATTTTTCTAGGCGATTTTTGGAGCGTTCTGTTCGTGCTGATTTTACGACCTACGGACAGTCCGCACATGAGTCCCAGATAGTCCACCCTTAAACTGAAAAACAGCCCTCTCGGGTGCCCAATCACGGACAGTCCACCCTGGGAGCACAGACAGTCCGGACCTGCTTCGCGAGCAGCGAACAGAACGTGTTCCAGAAGTTGTTTTTCGCCAGTTTGAACGCCGGACAGTCCGCCCTTCAAGACCGGACTGTCCGCGGTTCATTTTTCTGTTGTTTCCAGAACCTGTCTCCAGAAGTTATGTTTCACCGTTTTGACTTGCGGACAGTCCGAGCTCATAACGGCGGACAGTCCGGGGTTACGCAGTGAAGGCTGAGTTTTTCGGATCGTGCTTGTTCGGTCTCCGATTTGCTTCCGGTTTGTTGCGTTGGTTTTGTGGTGTCCCGCTGTGTTCCTAGGGAACATCCACCCTCTCAATAGGATCGTGGACATCATGGTTTGTGTATTGCCTCTTGGGGTTGTTTGACGAGCCGAGAACCTAAAGTTTCAAATAAAATTTTGAGGCTCCATTCATCCCCCCTTCTGGTCGTCATATCCGGTCCTTCACCTTTGGGTAGCAAGGAAACACCCGATGAGTTCTGTGTCTTCCACTCAGACACCCGTCCACAGGGGAACACCATGTACCATAGGGAGTGGGATCTAGGGAGGTTCGAGAGTTGGAGATTTGGGCAGAAACTAGAGCCTAGGAAATTGTAATGGTCGTCAAAGAGTGTCTAGAGAGAGATCAAAAAGAGCCATGGCCTCCCCTTATATAGGTTCTAGCGGGCAAGTTACAAAAAAGGAGGGCGTGCTTTGAGTCAACTTCTTATGTATGGCTCCTTCATTTTTCCTTATTCGTTCTGGTTCACGGGTTCCACCATCCTTTTATTGGGGTGGCGGAAGAAGGGGAGATCATGGCTCTCCACATCAAATGTTTGCTGACTAGTCATGGCGACAATATCATCACAACCCAAACATGGCATGTCCTTGTCTCCTATTTAGTAGGAGGACACATTGTTGAGGGTGTGACCTTTCCTGTGGCATGCCTAGGTAGCCCTCGGTGTTGTTGATGTTATATTCAGGTGGCGACCTTGTATGGCTGGTCTTTGACACTTGAAGTGGAAGAAAGAACCTAGCAAGTTTTTTGTCAGGCATGCGTCCATCAGGGAGCACCAGATCTTCTGAGGGGAGGCTCCACCATTGTAGGGCCCATTTGGCTATAAGGGTCCCTAGACGTGGTTCTCAGTTCGATAGAGTTCCCTTAGTCCAAGTTTGGTCAGGGAGGGGTGGCACCCCTTGTATAGGTTCTCGTTAATAGCCCCCACGCGCCTCCTTAGAAATTCGAAGGAGTCGTGAGGAGATTTTTAGATCTTATCTTTATTGCTTCATCGTTTTTCATTTATTCCTCGATGCGAGCACGCGAGTACATCCATGGGTGGTAGCCTCCCGAGCCTTCAATAAGTTTTTAAGGGAATCAGTTGGAGGTTGAAACCAACCGCTTTGTTTCATTCATTTTGGAGTGAGCATTGATTCGATGATCCTTTTGCGTGATTCGGTGGATTTTGGGGGCCTGTCGGGCTCATTTCCTACATCAGGAACCAGTGGCCTCCCCTTTTACTTAGCAAATGAATCACTGACCCAAGATGTGATGAGGACATGCCTACCATGTTCGAACATTGCTCTAGTCTTTCACGATACAAAACCAAATGTGGAAACATGCTGTTAGGCGACAAATAACCTAAAAGTCAACTATGCTTATTTCGGCCCACCTGTAACGAGCGTTCTACCTCTTTGTGCCGTGTGGTCAATGTAAACGACAATTCCTCTCATAATTAACTTGAGGTTGTTTTCTTACTTTGCACTCCCAAAATGAATAAATTCTTGTGGCTATTTTTAAGGAAAAAATAAAGAAAAGCGCTGGTAGATATTTATGGCAGCTTCAAGTATACACTGTGTATGAATCCTTTAAGTGTTAATTAGGACTGATCACTAGACTAGGCCCAAAGTCTGGTCAAGCAAATAGAGTCAAAGTACTTGACGGACTTGTTGCAACCGATGGAATGTTCTCACACAGTATTGCATTCAGCAAAATATATATACCACTTTCATATGATTGGAGCCTTGGATATTTAGCACACGCCATGGAGATCGAACGATGTAGACAGCATAGAGTACTTGTGTGTGGGAGTTAATATATATAACTTGTTTATTTAATTTTCTGTTGGCACATGCAGTCCCCTAATCCCAATTAAAATCGGCACCGTACCATATAAAAAACCCAAAAGCACTAGACAGTCAGTATGTTTATGTAACACAAAATCAAACTATTTAGCCGTATGTGAAGTTGTGAACTTGTTATTCGAAAATTAGAGTACATATTGCAAATTTTGTCTTTCCACTTGCATGCTTTTGTAAGAAGGAAAAGTTTCAGTATAACACACTTGCTTATAAAGCTGAACAAAAAGATCAGTATAGGTCAAGTTCCATCGTGGCAACGCAATCGTTAAAAGATGAACGAATAAATCAATAATACAAAGGTTTAGCTTTTCTGCTTTACCGAATTAATGGAGAAGAAGTGATCAATTGGTATATACATTGGTCAGCTACTCTGTCGTATCGTATATATACACCTAACAAGGACTTGATGCTCTGGTTTGGTGTCTAGCAATATTTGCAGCTAGCAGAGCATACTGTTTTAAGTTCTAACAAGACACAACTATAGCTACAAGTACGTCTGATCCACTGAGAAGCGAGAGAATCCAAGCCTTGGGGATGGTGGAGGCGAAGAAGCCTTACCTGATTGCCATCGTCATACAGCTTATCTACGCCGGCATGTTCGTCGTCTCCAAGGCAGCCTTCGACCATGGCATCAACACCTTCGTCTTCATCTTCTACAGAATGGCCGCTGCGTCGCTCCTCCTGCTGCCTGTCGCCATTATCCTCGAAAAGTAAGCAGTAGAATGAAGGGTTAGCAAATTGTTTTCGACGGATTATAATACATGAGTTCCACGTGTGCAGGAAGAATGTGAGGTCCATGTCCCTGGGGCTGCTTTTCAAGCTCTTCTTCTATGCCTTGATCGGGTATATATCATATATGCATCTTCAGAAAGTTCAGATTCTGATCATACATCTTTTTAGATGATGGATGTCCATGGTTAAGTTGCAGGAAACACATTCAGCTTGAACCTGTACAACGTGAGCATGAAGTGGACATCGGCGACCGTGGCGTCGGCGTCCAGCAACTCCATGCCCGTCATCACGTTCTGCCTGGCGCTCCTGCTGAGGATGGAGGCGGTTAAGCCGAGGAGCATCTCCGGCATGGCCAAGCTCGCCGGCGTAGTGCTCTGCGTCGCGGGAGTCTTCGTCCTCGCCTTCTACGCCGGGCCGGGACTGAGCCCCGTGAATCGGCACTGTGCCTTCGCTGTCGCCCACGCATCGAACGACAATCATACGAGCAGCAGGATGACGTGGGTGAAAGGAACGTTTTTCATGGTCCTCGCCAACGCCACGTGGGCCCTCTGGATCGTCCTGCAGGTACAACAAACATATCTCCGATTCCTCCTATACTATTTTGAAAATTTTATTTTATACTTGCATCAGTATGACCTAGAATATATATGGCCACTATAACCTTCGATCCAAGTATCACTTCACGTGGTGGATTTCCACGTTTGAGATCCCAAGTTTCAGTTAAGAAAAGTAGTAAGAAGACAAATAATTTGGTTAGGTATGTAGAGAGTAGAGTATATTGACATATACTTGCAATTGAGATTTGGGTGTGCTTATATTTGAACACCATTTTCAGCTAATGAAGAATACAATCTTTGCTTTCATATTAGCATGTGCATTGATGACATCTACTCAGGCAAAACCACAACTTCCACCTTGGCAGTTGGCACTACTAATTTGTTCGGCTTATACTAATCCATTTCACAAGGCAGAGGCCTCCCATCTGCTTCTCTCACCTATATATATATATATATATATATATATATATATATATATAGAGAGAGAGAGAGAGAGAGAGAGAGAGAGAGAGAGACCAAGCTATTTATTTAATTTGGTGTCTTTAGAAATATATAAATCATATATGGTTATGTATGTATATGTGCAGTCCGCATTGCTGAAAGAGTACCCCAATAAGATGCTTGTGACGGTGACAGTGCGTGTTCAGCACCGTGCAGTCATTCGTCGTGGCAGTGGTGGCTGAGAGGGACTTCAAGTGGAAGCTCCGATTTGACATTAGCTTGATAGCCATCATTTATACGGTAGTACACATATAACTATTTTAGTTTTTTATGTGCTTCAAACTGGCGATATTGTGTTGACAGGGGTTTGTAGTAACGGGAGTGTCCTACTATCTTCAAGCATGGTGTATGGAGATGAAAGGCCCTGTCTTTCTAGCAATGTCCAACCCGCTCTGCTTCGTCTTCACCATATTCTGCTCCTCTTTCTTTCTAGGAGAGATTGTTCACCTTGGCAGCTAATTAACTAGATTAGGTAATTAGCATGTATATCTATGCAAATATATTGGTGTTTCAATGAATTTTCATTTTTTATATATTCCCATTATTTTTTTTCTTTGTATGGCAGCATCGTCGGTGGAGCTCTGCTGGTTGCCGAGCTTTACAAAGTGCTGTGGGGTAAAAGCAGAGAAGCCATGGAATCTAATGAGGCGGAGGGAAAGGAAGAGCAGAAGGACGACGCAGCCAAAGCATCGTCCATGGTCGAACAAGCGTGATTATCGAGGCTACCTCTATGGCTCTATGTGAAGATATTGCATATGAATCAAGTTTTTAACTATCTCATCAGCACCTGAGCTTGCTAATTGAATTCTTGTAATAGTCATCGATGAAGAAGAAAAAGCTTCTGTTTTTTTCCTAGCATTGTTCATTGACATTATAAGAGATCTGTTGGCAAGTGCTAGAAGAGGTGATGATATGTATCAGCACCTAATATTCACAATAGTTAATGAAGAAGATGTTCATGGGGATGCAGGGGTCCGACTGGTTAGAGGGATGCCACGCCCATCAATGTTCCCTTGCTATTTATTTTTTCAAATGCAAACTACCGCCACGTACTAGATTATTTTATCCATTATCTAAAAAGACGTACTAGATTATTATCTAAAAAGACGTACTAGATTATTGTGCTTTCCATTCAGCTGCATCCCCAGCACGTTGTAGACTAATTAACCATTCAAAAATTATTTGAAAGGAACATAATTTGTTAACGTGGAACAATACTTTATACATGATGAGCATCAAAATTGTACACCTAAAAGAAATCATGCAAGTAGGTGTAAACAACTTTATACAGAAGGAGCAAAAAGTTTATAGACCTAGAACAAATGATGTATTTCATTCTATGATTAGTGGGTTTCAATTGGGAATGAAGAAGCATGGTATTTAGTTTCAAAAAAAAAAAAGAAGCATGGTATTTGGTATGCACCCGGGCTGCTTTCATTTGAGCGTGGGAGAAGGCAATTTCAGTTAAACAAATTACTTCAGGTAATGATTAGTGGACTTCACTTTCGAACGAAGAAGCATGGGCCAAACTACCCAGCCGACTTGCTTTGGGCCTGGCCAAGCAGTCAAGCCCACTAATCATGGGGCCGAGGCTTGTCTGGTCAGTGGCCACAGGCCCACAATGCGTGGAGTGGCAAGATTTCTCTTGAGAACCACAGTCGCTTGTTGTTGTTTTTCTTTTTGAACGACAAAAACAGTCGCTTGTTGTTGTGAACTCTATTTAGAAAAAAAAAACAATTGTTGAAGTGTGCTTCAAAAATAAAGAACCCAAAACAAGATCTTATTACTATTAAAATGAATATATCTTTTGAAGCCTCCAAGTAGATCCTTGTAAGATGCCTTAGAAAAACAGAAAAAAAATCGAATGCTAAAAAAAACAGAAGCATCCAGTAATTGAATTGGTAGTCTATATTATTCATCGACAATAATTGTCGTTGAAAGTCATCCACATATGCTATTATTAATAGTCTAAAGTAACAATCTAATTTTATATCTAAATTATCCACCTCTACCATTATGAAGATAAACTAATGTAACCTCTAATATTTCATCTAAATTAGCCATATCAGTCATATTGTTCAAAATAATCTAAAGTAACCAAACCTGTGCCATCATGTAAAATAATTTAAAGTAACATCTTAATTAAACACCCCACCATTTAAAAAAAGAACTAAAGTGAACCCTAATTCCACGTCTAAATTGTGAGACCTTTTACTATGCTTGAAATTACCTCCCGTTGTTGTGGCAGAACCTCCTAAATAATATGGCCCACATGCACCTATCATTGTCTCAAAAGATCTCCGACGGCTATGCATGTGTTCTATATCACTTAAGAAGTCTGTCGGGTGTCTTCGAAAAACCCGAACCATCCACTTTTTACAGCCCATGTCGGATCAACAAAAAAGTAGCTTCAACATTACAACATTTGATACAAAACTTTTACATCAGAGTGCGGAAGGATAATAATAAGAATTTACAACTCATGAGTAAGTTAGCTTTTACAAACTTAATTTAAAATACAGAAGTTGAGTAGAGCTATAGATGACAACTTAGGTAGGACACCTAAGTCGCAAAGGACAACTAAATCATGTCGAGCCCAGCAACATGACCTTGGTTAGAAACACCAGTTAGTACCTGCAACAGGGGTTTAACAAACCCTGAGTACTTGAGGGTACTCAATAAGACTTACCCGACTAAAGACAAGACTCTAAGGATATGCTGGCTTATGGGAAGTAGTGAAGCTAGAAAAGGAGAGTTTTACAGAAAAGCATTACTATAAGTGGATCCTTACTTTCAATATTTTAAACAAGTTTTTAGCATCAGATTTTAGGTAAATCTTATTATAGTTGATTTGCACCTATTCTATGGCAAACACTTGTAAACATCACAATTTTTATCCATCTCTTTTCCATCTCATTCCAGAAGAATCATGTTTCACTTGTTACTACGGTGATGAACAGAGAATCGAGTCTCCATAACCGAGGAGCAACGATGATTCAAACCGATTATACCCAGCTGGGGATCCCAAATCACACGATGTGTGGGACTCTAACCCACAAGCGTTTCAACTCTACCTTCGGATCTAAACAAATACAGGCTTTCGCGCCACCCGACAGTACGGCACTCCTCAAATCCGAGACACAAGCCCACGAGGGTACCCACCACTCCCGCCATCTTTCCACTCCTAGTGCACGGGCTCACCGTTCTAGTAATAGTATATCCTATGTATGAGCTTACCCCATAAGGTATGTGATTAGTTGCAAGTCTCGATTCACGCAGTTCAACCAACGAACGGTCCTTAACCGACACAGACGGGACAAGGACAACAGGTATCCCGTTGTCCCCGACCACCAAAGACGATTTTCCCGTCCCGCCGTGTCTCAGCTTAATGTTACCATTTTCATATGCTCTTACGACCTGTATTTAGGTCAAGAGAAGCATAGATAAACCTGATTCTCGCGAACAATGAAATCATCATTCGACTTCTACTGAAGTCTCAGCATGACTAAGCATAAGAGGTGGACCTACACATACTACTGGGATATCAAGATATAAAGGTAGATCAAGGTAATCATGCAACAACGGTATCAATCAACTCCTGCTAACTTAATGCACATTACACTAGACTTAAGGTGTAATAAAGCATTTGTAAAACAGAGTAAAAGGGTGGCATGCATCGAGGCTTGCCTGTGTTGCAGCGGTGGTTAGTTCTCGTTGAGATCACAGATGTCGAACTTGGCACCAAACATCAAGGATGAATGACACCAACACCATGGATCAACGACTTCAACATCAAGGATGGATGACACCTTTCGAAGATTGTTCATCATGATCCAACTCACTTCTCAAAACAACTACACGTCATAATGATGCATGCTTTAGCATGATGAACTCATGACATGATGCATGGTGCGATACAATAAGTAAGTTAGTGGTCACACATGCAAGTTCTTAATGAAGTGCTCATGAAGGTGCTTAATGATGCTTTAATGATGAAGCAACAATATTAACAAACTTGAATACAACTTTTCTTCATGATAAAGTTGCAAGCCAACAAACCTACTTACTAAGTTTATTAGGGTTTCGACAAATTTTACTTCACATGAAATAACATCTATTAAGATTATAAACATAAGATAGCATCAGTTTAAACAATTAACAACATGCCAAGGGTCATTAGGTGGTTATGACCCAAGGTCATCAATCAACTCCAAGGTCATCAATCAAAACCCTAAGTCATTAAGTGCTAATTACTCTATTAAAGATTTTTATTAATTACATGAAATAAAATTAATTAAGCCTTAAAGACATGATTAAGGAGCTCAAACAAATTAATTTAAAGATACCAAAGGTCATTAAGTGTTAATGATCTAAGGTCAACACTCAATCATAAAGTCAAACAATCCAAAAATGATTAAGCATGATTAAGGATTAAACAAAAGCATAATTAATTATTTAATTAGGATTAAATAAGGCATAAAATAAATTTATACAATTGAGCCCAAAATTTTATTTTAGGTTCATTATAACATAAATAAGCTACAAAATAAATTTCACAATTATTGGACTATATATGAATTATTAAAATTCATAAAATAGACATTTCTTAATTAATTGGACCAATCAATTAACATACAAAACTCAATCAAAATTGGCATATTATATTTTTCCTATATCAACCACCTCATGAAAAGAACACACAAAAGTTTTTACAATTTTTAGAGCAACAACCGTGTTCTATGAATTTTTAAAGAATGCACCATTTTCTGCATTTTCTGAAAAAGAAAAAGAAAATCTTTTTCTCCTCCCTTACCTTGACCACGGTGGCAGCGGT
Source organism: Bothriochloa decipiens (assembly GCA_023333625.1). NCBI lineage: Eukaryota > Viridiplantae > Streptophyta > Magnoliopsida > Poales > Poaceae > Bothriochloa > Bothriochloa decipiens. The sequence continues at coordinate 2,352,467 of CM041639.1, read as the reverse complement.
GGTTGACCGGCGATTTCTCGCCGGTGGTGAGGTTGCTGGCGATGAGCTTGGGCTCTATACGCTCTAAGCAGCGGCGCGAAGCTCCTGGGGCAAATAACGCGGTGGCTAAGGCGACGGAGCATGCACGGCGGCGGCCACGGCAGCGCGGCGGCACTGCGGCTCGTCGGAGACAGCGACCGGGAGCTGCTGCGGTGACGGCGGGAACACCACAAGCTCCAGCACTCAAAAGCGGACGCAACGCACCCAAAAAACGGGCCTAACATGGCTTCTAGCGGGCACGGGCACGCACGTGGCGGCGACGCCAAGCAGAGCTCGTCGGCGGCGCGCGTTCCGGCGGCGACGGCACGAGCTAGACGAAACCGAAGACATGGCTACCTTCGGTGGAGCACCGTGGTGCTGATGCTTACCTTTTGTGGCTCGGAGACGCAGCGGAGCACGGTGTTGACGGAGGCGGCTATGGCGGCGGCGCGAACACGGCGACGGCGACGCGTTCCGTCGCGACCAAAGCTGCAACCACAAAAATAACAGGCCGATGAGCATGAGGTCGACGAGGCAAAGTCAACGCACAAAACTATGGAGCTCGAGACTCGCTGAAGACGGCTAGCGATGGCAGCGGCTGCGGTGGCACTCGGTCGCCGGACTTCGGGAGGACAGCGTCGCGCGCACGTTACCGTCGACTAGGCGGAAAGCTAGCTTGCCTAGCAAACACGCAAGAACTCGGCGGAGCTGGCTGTGAGGTGGATCGGTTTGCAGTGACACAGGCATGGCGAAATTTTGGCTGGCGGCATCGAGATCGACGGCGGCGATGTCGGAACAGGGAAGGGAAACCGGGCACGACGACTGACCCTGTGGGTTTTATAGCGCGGCGCAAGGGAATGGGAAGGCGACACTCGAGCGTCCAAGCTGCCAGCGCGAAGCAGGAGGTGGCACGGCGATGATTCCAGGCGCGCGACGGCGGTGGAGGTCTGCAAGCAGGTGAGTGGCGACAGGGAAGAGCTCGGGGTACTGTTTGAGGAATTTACAAGATTGCCACTGCTGGAAAATTTTAAAATTACTCCAAAAATTTTGAATAGAATATGAGAATCTTAAAAAACAAGGTTTGTATGAATTTTCAAGATCTACACTTTTCTCAATATGAAGATTTTCAAATTCGGCATAATTTTGAAATTTGAATTTGAAATTCAAAAGGGGACAAAAACCCTAAAGTAAATTTTCAAAATTACTTTTGAAATTGTTTAAAAACTTAAAAATATTCAAATAAAAGTGTTGCTCAACTTATCAAGCCCTACAACTCTCATATTTTGAACATCTCGAAATTTTGAGTGTAAATAGGAGATTTGAATAAAATAGAAAAGGGGACATTTTTAGGAAAACTGTATTTTTAAAATTAGTTCAAACTTTACATTTAAACTTGAAAACTTTTGAATACCAACTTTGTAGGTCTCATCAAGATCTACAAACTTTCTTTTTGAACCAGCCACTTTCTTTTTGAACCAGCCACAAATTCTTTTTAGATTTTGAAATACACCAAAGGGGGATAAAACTAGGGTTTTTCCAAGTCAAAATTAAATTGGATTTGTTTTTTAAATTAATTGGTGATTAATTAGTGATCACACAGGCCTCCCAAATGCATCATTGGGTCAAACCACACTTGGTCCACTTAATGCCACATTTGGTTGACCAAAATTAAATTATGAAAATCATTTTAAGATTTCCTCTAATTTGAATTCAAATTTGAAAACCAAATTCAAATCCAAACTTGGAGCTCAAGTTTTAAATGTTGATCTTGAATTTATCCCCTACACATGACTTAGTGTAAACCATCACTTTACATCATAATCCATATAGGGCATAAATTAAGAATTTTTGGTGACATTAAAAATTAAGGGTTCTGGGTTGAAACATACTTCAAAACAAGGAGCACAAACAACCTATGAAAGTAAACTTATTTTAGTTGAGGCATATCAAGATTGACTTGCATGAACACTTTAAAAACATAGAATGACATGGTAGTTTTAGTTTGTTTTAATTACTTGCAAGAATTCACATAAAATGATAAGGAACTTAAATAAAACCATAAACAGCATTATTTCAGGCATTAAATAAGCACCACAATAACGACATAAACATGCTTATGATGAATGTATTCATGCCATGATTCTCAATAATTATACTTAACAATACACGTGATCATAGTTTTAATTATTATTAACATCTAGGATGTTACAGTTGCCTCCCATTGCCTCTTATTTTTGTTAATTTTATTATCGTTGGGTAATATGGTCATTAAGTATGCCCTTCACACTTCGCAATCCCACCCCGCGCCCCTGCCCCTCCTGCATGGCCCCACCCTAGCACGCATAGACCTCGCTGTCGCCTTCGCCAAAGCCGCCGCCGCCGCCCTCGCCCGCGTTGCCCCGTCACCGCCGCTGCCGACCTGCCTTCGCTGGCGCTCATAGCATCCATCCCGACGCGCCTCCCTCCTCCCGGCGCCCCCACTGACGCGACCGGCTCCTCCCTCAGACAGTGTCGCACCGGCGGCCCTGCCCCACCGCTGCCTAGCCCTTGCCATCGCGCGGAGGCGCCGCCGCTGGCCTGCCTTTGCCGTCGCACTAGATGTGGGATCCTCCCTCTCCCTGATTCACTCCGGCGTCGTCGTCCCTCTTGCCGTCGTCACACAACCGCTGCCTCTGGCACACGGTTCTACAAGATCCGCAAGGTCAGCTCCAAGATCTGACTCCTCGGTTCTACAGAATGTTGCTTTACATCGTGTTTATCCCATTAAACCATTGTTTGGTTGAGCATTGATCCTTCACTAATGATAGTCGATAGGCATGGAACTAGATTAATTGCAGGGAGCATAACTTTAGTACTTAGTATTACACTAAGGCATCAAGTACAGGTTCTGTGTCATTTTGTTTGTGTCAGGACTCAGGATGAGTTTGTCCATGAAACTTTTGTGACATACTTTGCTCGACATATCATTCGAAACCATATTATTTAACTATGCATATGAAGAAAGTGGTGTGCTGGTGCTGACCATTTGTTCATCCTATTCTGTCCCTAATTCTTGATTTTTGTCAGGTGACGGATTCTTCATCGGTTCCCTACTAAGTGTTTGAATATGAAATGGCGGGGTGGCATGCTTCATTCTTTTCCTGGTAATATGTGCAGTTTTGGGAGCTATATAGGTTGCAGCTGTACCATCTTATTGATTAACAAAGGATAGGTGTTATTTATTCATCTAAATCCTGCTAGTGTTGGTCATAAATTGTTGTTCACAGAGGCAGATTGTAAAAAACAATGATAACTTAAACATCTGGGAGGTGTACTGCTACATCAGTATGTTTCATTTATGCTACGCAATCGTGTGTACCGCAAGCTCAGTAGGTGGACCTTGTGATGCTGCCCTCAACTTAGCTGAAACTGAAACACTGCACTCGCCGCTATACTGGAGAACATATTGAGTGCTGAAACTTTTGTGCTTCAATTGTATAAATAAGGAGATGCTTAGAGCTGGATCTGCATTGCCTTCAGAAGTTTCTCTATAACCTCATCATGTTGTTTCCATTGAGAATTCATCGGTGTCAAAATCTAGATTCTGTTTTTTTATTTTTTAGTTTTCCCTTTACTGAACCAGAACACGTAGGCAAGTCCCACAATTGTTTTCAGTCGTATTTACAGTGTTTGTTAGCTGTCTTTAACAAATGGGTACTTCTTATTTCCTCAGGTTGAGTGCTCTGCTGATGGACACCGATGGCCTGCTTGAATAAAAGTCTTGCTGAAGTATGCTAATTGCTGAACTATGCTACAAAAGTCCAAAAACAACCAGATAGCAGTGGGCATCGCCTTTATGCATTTTAGCAAAATTTGATCGTTTATTCAGTAGCTTGCAGTAGTTGATTTCATTAGAACAATATCCTCAGAAGATGTAGGAAGTAGGGGCAGCTGTTCTGTTTTCTTTTGTTAGTTTCCTGTAAGAGTTGAATGTAAGAAGATAGAAGATTCAGGGAGAGGTGGTCTATGTGTTTCAAATTTATTTGTGCCGTATATCAGATGGAACCCTTTAATATTCTTTATTCTTCTGTATGAATATTCACTAAGAAACCCCCACTTGATCTATATGTATGAATGAGCGAACTGTACGTATATACTTGATTTAAATTGGTCTTATGCTTCACGCTATGTACTTGATTCAAATTGGTCTTATGCTTGGCGAAGAAGTGTCATGTTGAATTCTGATGACTTATGTGCCTGACGGGAGAGGTGATCTATAATTGACTGAAGTGAGGAAGGGAAGCCGGCTGGGCCAAGGCGGCGCTGGGCTGGTGCATTTGAAAATATTTTTATTTTTTCTATTTAGCTCATTAGCTAATACTAATACTAACTTCAACGATTTTTTGTGGAATTTTTTTCGTACCAGCGTTGCTGCCAGCTGTTGATCCTCTTGAAGTGACTTTCCTTTATATAAAGCTTGATGTCCCTGTGATTTCTTAGGCTTCACGAGGTGGGACAAAAGCAGGCACTATTTGTGTGCTCTGCTGGCCTTATGACCCTCCACCAAAGGCTGCTTACGCAGGGCTAATTGGGCTACAGTGAACACAAAGCCCACTATGGTTAGCCATAGACCAGCCGTGAGGGTCAGCAGGGAGAGTGAAACAGTGAGAACCGCCTGAGTGCACTAGGGTTTCATCCGGATTTTATATGAGCACCACTTGAATTCTGGCCATCCATCTGAGATCAATGGCTGAGATTGTCCAAACATTTAGGGTTCTTCTAATTGGGCCGATTTTGGGTTTTAGAGGAGAACCGCGATTGGGCCGTTGAAGAGATGACGGCTAGTAAGTCACTCGGACATCCTCTCATCCCCTCAAAAAAAAAAAAAACTCGGACATCCTCTCAAAAAAAAAAAAAGTAAGTCACTCGGACAAGACATGTGAGTAGTCAGTAATATGTTATCGCATGACAACTACTAGTTCTCTGGAACATGATGTGAGAGTGGGTGATTGGCTTGTTATCTCTTGGCGACTAGCTATGTAAAACGTGCAGGTGGCCCGCCCCGACCTGAGCTCGACCTACATGTGGTCCCACTAGTTACATTTAACATTTAACTTACATGTGGGTCCCACTAGTCCACTGGGACGACACTGCATCCAGGTAGTTGTAGTGGTCACTCGAACAAGATGAGAGAGTGGTCGGTTGGCTCATTATCATGTGGTGGCCAGTAGATCACTCGAACAAGACATGAGGGTAGTCGGATGATTTTACTATCCGTTATCGTGTAGCGGCTAGTAGGTCACTCTGACAAGACATGTGAGTAGTTAGTTTAGGTCTGACTTATCCAGATGCAAAAAGATCACGCTAATTAGAGTTAAAACAAACAAGTAAGGCAATTAGAGTTAAAACAAACAAGTAAGGCAACATATCTGGTGGCTCAAATTAAAAGTTTGGACGATTGTACGGAGAGGTTGGTTTGCACTAAATACGTCGTCTATAAGTAATGCTTAAATAAGTCAAATAAAAAAATGAAAAAAATGGCCATTGGTGTGGTAGGGATCGAACTTACACCTTTGGCAATTGGAGTTGCAAGATCTACCACTAAGTTAAGTTAGGTCGCTCCACCAATTCAGGTTAACTTTGTTTATCAGTAAATAATGAATGCGTAAAAAGCATATGGACCCATCAATGTCTGTTTTTTTTTAAACAGCCCATAGTCCTGAAGATTCAGCCCAACCCATGTTCGTGTTACCTCATATACCGTGGAGACATCGTTTTTTTTTTTTGTGACAAGAAGCATACATATATATATATTATATAGAAAAGCAGCATTACAGCACCTTCAGAGAAGGTGGAGGAAGCAAACCAAGACCAGTTCGGACAGGTGCATTGGACACGTGTTCATCTAACCTTGTACGTGTCAGCACGAAGGAAAAGCAAAACACACGTCGCAACACAAGTCTGAGGAGACGTCGCCTCCGCCGCCGTGAAGCAGGTCACCGTAGATCGGCGTGCGATACGCCGGGATGGAAGGACCTCGCTTATAGCGTAGGTTGAGGAGGGCCCATGAACCTTCAAACAACTCCGACGAGGTAGGATCTGGTTGGAGCATGACACCAGAGTGAAGAAACAAGGCTCGATGAAGACCCGTGGTGGCCGGGGACGAGCTGCAATGGTGACGACAACGAACAGCTCGACGATGACACAGGTCTTGAAAAGCTTGACGGAGCATAGCAGCAGTACGACGGACGGCGATGTAGAACCGCGGCAGGAGACTCGAGCACCACCGCGGTTGCGACGGAACTAGGACATAAAAGAAAACAAAAACAAAAAAAGAAAATAAAAGAAAGATGAAGCTGCAAGGATAAGTGCTGTGGTGGGACCCAGGCCATGGACGTGGATGGACACCGTTCACGTGGCATACAGAGGCCTGGACGTGGAAGGCATGCAAGCACACAGCAAGAAGCCGTGCATGCGTTGCACGCAACTGATGCGGGCCCCTCTCTCTGCTGCTCGCGGGCCCCACCTGGAGCCGGTTCGGGGTACTCGATTATGGCGACCGAGATCTGGATCTCGTGCGCACGGCGGGCGGTGATGGAGAGCAAACATCGCGGGCGACGGAGGCACGGACTGTGAGAGCCAGAGCTCGGACTTGGCCTCGTCGAGCATGGACGACGCCTCGCCGAGCTTCTTGACGATGCTCCCGACGCGGCCGCGCGGGGACGCGGTGACGGAGACGGAGTTCCCCGGGTCGGCGGCTCCGATGCTGGGGCGCGGCGCGGCGGGGCCGATGGCCTCGGTCTCGCGGCAGCGCTAGAGGAGCGACGAGACCCGCATTCCCGCAGGCTTGAGCTCGGACGGCGCTCTGGTGGTGGTTGTTGCGGTGGCAAAGGCGCCGTGTGCCGTGGAGGAGGCTTCGGAGGGTGCCGACCGGCGGCTCCAGCCGCTCAGACCATCTCTTCCGCAAAAGCTTCATCTTGATTGTATGGCCATCTAGGCCTTTATTCTGATGGGGACTGTTCATGGGAAAGGGGATGGAGAGGAGAAAGACGAGAAGAGAGGGGCCCGTCCCACCTGCCCTGCCGCCGGCAAGCTCGCCGGGGAGAGGCAGGGGGCCGGCGGCGGGTGGAGCGGGTGGCGGGTGGAGAGGAGATTGGCTGGAGGTTGGGGAAGAAGAGTACTACTCAGAGCGTCTTACTACTGTGAGCTTTTCCGGTTTTTTTTTTTTTTTTTTTTTTTTTTTTGGAGACATCGTTGGTACAACACCTTGTCCTGTCCTCCTGGGCTCATTCGTTTGTTTGGTTAATTTTTGAACTTTTGATGCGCGAATCTTGTGGGTATTTAAGAAAAAAAATGAAGCCACTCTGGCGCGATCCACAGGCAATATGGGTGCAGCCGTGAGCACCACACCGTTAGTATATACTCCTTCCGTCTAAAATAAGTGTCTTGTTGTTTTTCGAAAAATGATTTTAATTAATTATATATTAAAATTATATAAATATTTATGCTAAATAGTTAGTATCATTAAAAAGATTTTTAAGTCTAATCTTTTAATAAATTTATTTATAGATACAAATATTATACGTATTTTTTACAAATCAAATCAAACTCGTGACACAAAAATCTAAAACGACACTTATTTTTAGAAGGAGGGACTAGTTAACAATGACTCTTGTGATGAAAGATACAACAATACAGGAAACAGTGAATCATCGATGGACACGACATATACAGGCCTGAAATGAGTTTATAAGCTATTTGCCATGTTTCAGTTCAGCACACGACATTGACAGGCCTGAATGCGGAATACAGTTTCAGTTCAGCGCACTTAAGTATCAAATTCCATCTAGCGCGCCCAGTAGCACGGCGTGGAAGGCACTCCTTCGCCCGAGACTATATCTGATAACATCGCCTCACTGTCCTTCGCCCGACTGAGCAAGAAACACCCCATCCGAGTTGCCAACATCTTCTCTGACGAAAATCTGGCAATGGCGGCGTTGGCTGTGCTTGTTTCTGGGATCTGCAAGTGCAGCAGCAAGTTCAGTAGCCGTTGCTAACGGTGTGTTTAGTTCCCGTGAATTTCGAATGAAAATGTCACATCATGTCACCTCAGTGTACTGTAGCATTTCGTTTGTATTTGGTAAAAATTATCCAAACTTTGCGTAACTAGACTTAAAATATTCGTTGTAAAGTACAACAAAACTGTGTAATTAGTTTTTGATTTTATCTACATTTAGTACTCCATGTATATGCCGGCATTTTGATGTGACGGGTGATAGGAATTCTGCATAGTGAATTTTGGGGTGATTTTGGGGAACTAAACACAGCCTAAGTCTGTAGCGAACCTTGAAAGCTGAGACAGGTCTGTAGCGAACCTTGACAGCTGAGACAGGTTCAAACTAAGGCCTTGTCTAGTTCCTCAAATTCACCCCTAAATTTTACTATGCAGAATTCTTATTCCCCATTATATCAAAATGTCGGCAAATGCATGGAGTACTAAATGTAGATGAAATCAAAAACTAATTGCACAGTTTTGTTGTATTTTACGAGATAAAAGTTATGAAACTAATTAATCAATATTTAGACAATTATTAACAAATAAAAACAAAAAACTACGGTGCTCGGCATTGTAGCGACTGCTGAATCTGGTGCCGGAATCGGCGATCTAAACAAGGTCTAATAACTAGACAAGATCCTTTCAGGTGTCCACAGAATGTTCAGGGACAGCACTCACCATTGTTACTGCTCCAGGTCACTGTCCATTATCTATCTCCAGATTGTCTGCATTAATAAAAAGTTCAGCTTCATGTCAGACATTGACTGCAGCTTAATGATGAATCATTGATGGAACATAAATGAGAACAGGAAGGAAATCACAGAAAACACAGGAGCACCTATATCATCATATCTATACTATTCTTTATTTCAGATTAGCATTTCAGATTAGCACACCTAAAATGAGATACTGAGTAGCCTCTGGATAACGCAGCAGTTTTTCTGGGGTTAACATTGGCATCAATCCACTTGGACCAGGTGAGGAGCTTTATGAAAGGCATCCATGACATTTAGCTCATTATACACATGGTTACCTTCCTGATAGTACGAAACAGACCGCCAGTTTAAGATCTGTAACTACGCATGCCATTTACACTAATCCACCTCTCTTCTCAGATGATGTCACTAAGGCAGTACTAGTCAGGCAAGCAAATAACTGGGAGCAATCGAAATGTGGTCAGCAAGTATGCTACTGAAAACTGAAAAATGACAGTAAAGCTGGCAAATGAGCTTCTAGATAGAACTAACAAGTTTGCAGGCTTCAGACTACTAAGACAAAGTTGCCACTATCCAGTATTGCAGCCTCCACATCTTGCACTCCCTGTCCATAAGCCGCTGTGAATGAGTTGCCCCTCCCATCTAAAACAATCAAATTACTACTGTTATCAAACTTAAGTATGCCAGAAGTATCTTGTAATGGATTGTTCCTATTGGCAACCCACAAAACTCTTCTTTCCGAAACATCGTTGTGCCATATACCAACATATCGCTTGCTCAAAGATCCAGGGCTAAAGAAACCGAGCACAAATTTTTTGCTCATGGACACTAGTGTCTGCCCATCTGAAATTGATTGGTTCTGGAAGACACTGCCTAATCTTTCTGTGGGAGCTGATAAGCATCTTGATGCTAAAACAGATAGAATCAACAAAATACAAGCTTGCACTCTCTCCAGAAATTTATTTTCCCAAACATGGCTATCTGCTTAACTCCGATTATCAAACTAGGTCAATCAAAATAAAGTAGTAAGAGAGAGATACTGACATGATCGTGAGGAGAAGGCATAAGCATTACTCCATACTTCCCTGAGTTCTCCCAAATAAGTGAAATGTTTCCTGCAACCACTGTGTTGGCGGTGGGGAAGGGACTGTGTGGGGCGCGCGGAGGCACAGGGGCAGGGAAGCAGCGGGCCGTGGGGGAGCGGGGGAGTAGAGCTGGGAGCAGGGACGTGGACGAGCCCGGTGGATCTGCTCCGCGAACACGAGCAAGAAGTCGCCATGGGGGGAAAAGGATTCACGATGGGGGAGCCGCCGTACCTGCGTGTGTCAGTCGCCGGATTGCTCGTCCTCGCGGCGCTCGTACCGGAGCCACGCGGCGAGCACGGCGCGCCGGTGCGGGTCGTCTCCCGTGAGCGCCTCGCCTCCCGGGAACCGCGCCTGCTCCCCGCCGGCGATGTAGCCGCCCGAGGCGCCGGCTGCCTGGAACCGGTCCGCCCTCGCGCCGCCTCTCTTCCTCCCCGTCGCTGAGCCTAGGGCGGATCGAGGACGCGCACACCAGCTCCGCCACCAGCCGCCCACCCCTCGTCCGCTGGCAGCAGCGGCAGCGTGGACGACGACGGGGCGGGGAAGACGCCGCGGCCGCGGCTGTGTCCGGGATGCCCAGGCGGTGCAGGCGCGGTGGGCCGCAGCAACTGCGGCCTGCGGACGTGGGCGCGGCGGTACGGGCGGCCTCCGGCAGGGACGGTGGCGGCATGGACGAACTTCGCTGGCGGCGGCTCGTGTAGTGAACTAGTGGAAGACACGTGCCCTCGCGCGCGAAAGTTCACATTTTGAAATATATATATTGGATCCTTTGATGCAGAACCAATCGAGTTATTAATCAAGTGGACAGGTCCACAGTTGGTAACATTACACAAACATAGTAGATTAAACATAGCTGGTAAAGACGAAGTGTCACGATGAACTTTTCTAAACAAGCTGATTCGTGTTTCCCAGGAGCCACCGCTATGACATAGGACTGAGATGGTAAGCCAATCACTACCGCGTTTGATGTGATCAATATAACCTTGCGCATCTCGCAAAATGATGGAGCAGTTTTATCTTGTTCCATGTTATCACTTTCTGCAACAGTAAAATCGATCAATTAATAAATATCAGGGGAGGAATTGTGTAATCAAAGTTAAACCGGGTTATAACTGAGTTACCTAAGTATGTTGTTTCCAGTTTCCATAGTGGAATGTGAAGAGCCGCCATTCAATGTAATTCCAAAAGTGAAATTTTTGGAGATAACAGCTGTGAGGGAAGGCAACAGTTCTTGTAAGTGGAATAAACAATGCCTTGCAATTTTGACGGAGAAAAGAAGAGGTAGTAAGCTCTTGTACAAAATAAATTTTAGTAAATAACAAAAGAAAACAAGAGACTTTACTGAATGGGAAAATGCAAAGGGAAAGGCACATAGAGTAAATATAGATGCTATGCTATGGAGGGTATCTACTGAATGGGAAAATGAAGATGCTGTGAAATTGTTTTCCTGAATTTGAATGATACTGCAATATAACTTGGGAGCTAAAAAAATTAAAAATATATTAGCTGGTACATGTAGTAGTAAAACTCAATTTCATTTGCTCATGTATCAGAAGCTTTATAATAGCATAGTGACTATTAATGTAACAAAGAAATGGCTCAATTGTAGATACAGGTGAGGGCTGCAGCCTTAGGCTTTTAGTTCAACATTTTGAGGCAGGAGTATGTCGAAGAATTGGATTGAAAGGGTAGTAAAGACCTAAATCCCAATAAGTTAACATATGATCATCGTGGTACAGTTGAAACTGGGACACTCATATATGTAAGTACTCCCTCCATTCCAAATTATAAAGTCGCTTTGACTTTTTTTGGTACATCCATTTTACTCTTCATCTAGATCTTACGTATGTCTAGATACGGAGCAAAATGAATGTACCAAAAAAGTCAAAGTGACTTACAATTTGAAACAGAGGGAGTAGGTCTTACGCATTGAGATGTTTTTTTAAAAAAACAAACATGGAGCAACCATGCATTGAATTGTTCAACAACAGTTGAATGATAAAAAAGAGAGAGGTGTTCTATGTCTCTTTTGGGTTTCATCTCTAGCCTACCCCAATTTGCTTGGGATAAAAGGCTATATTGTTGTTGTTGTTGGAAAATCAATGACTGAAAACTAAAGGGAAGAAATCAACGTGTCCAAAAATATCTCACTGAGAAGTCGATTACCAAATTTGACTACTGGATAAACCTATTGTAGGTGCCCCATTGTGATATCAAATTGCGTTGTTACTAAACTATAACATAAACTGTATCCATAAGCAAGGCTTTGTCTCCCTTCATTGTGACTGATGCAAATACCTAACACAAGCATACAAGCACACTGCCTAATTTGATGCTGATGACCATTTGCGCTTTGCAGTCAAGTATTCTTAATAACTAATAACCTGGAGAATATTCAGCGGTACTTACCTCCAATTTGTTGACATAACAGAACTGAGCTCTATAGGCATTCGCTCATGAGTCCATTGGTAATCAACTATGATGACCATGTAAGATAAAGCCTGAGATGTGAATTCTGACAAACCGAAGGGAGCAGCAGAGAAGCCCACAAGTATCGGCTACAAAATTTTGGCAACCCTAACGGAAATATTTAGGATGTCACAGAAACCTATGTATTTGAAGCAACCAAATATTAGAAACTGACACAAATTCCACTGGAAAAGAAATGTGAACCAAACTATCAAATGAGACAGAGGAAACATGAAAGATATGACCAAGGGATTACCTAGGCACTCCTCTATTTTTTTCTTCCTTTCCATATGGGGGCAACCTCACTGTGGGATTAAGTTCACTATGGGGCCACCCTTTTCAGCTATCACTTTGATGCCTGTGTTCGTGTAGATGATATAAATGGTAGGAGGTGTAGGCAAACTGAATACATAGTTCTACGCTACAAAATAGTATCAGTGAACTAAATGCAAAACAAAACATGACTGTATGGATGTATTTCGCTGTGAATATCAGCACATTCGAGTGTGTTTATGCTTTGGCGCAAGCTTCAAAGTGTTTGTTTTAAGAAATAAAGGTAAACGTACAGAGTAATACGTGTTCACCAATAATGCAGAACTAAGAACTAAATATGGACTTGAGTGAACTAAACAATTAAAGGGAAGAACATAACTTATTTAGCAGAACAACGCTGGCAATAGCAAGATGTGTCTACTGGTGAAGACAATATGGAGCCCAACAATGTTGAAGGGAAGGACCATAAACAGTGAACAATGGTATGACTACTATCTTGTAATCTGCAGGCCAAATAGGGAACAAATAGGTGTCCTGTTAAAGGTAGAATGGAAAATATGTACCCAATGTTCTGAATTTTGATCAGGTGTAAGATCTTTTTGAGTTGCAAGTTTTATCTGAAATGAGTGCAAAGAAAATCTCAATAGGAGTTTCCCTTTGATTTTACACCCGATTAGGTAGGATAAATACTTTTGTTACATGATGACACTAATGATGTGTGCTATCTTCATGTCATTACAGAATGGTAAATTTGGCACTGCACTGAACAAAGGCATGGAACCTAAAATGTGGAGTAGCAAAACCAATGAGAAATATACCAAAAATGAACTTGTCTGTGCCAACTGTCTCTCGTAATGTCTCATTGTACAGTCCCAAAAAGTGCAGTAGAAATTTAAGCACTAATGGTCCGGCTCCAAAGTAAAGGAAGTCAACAAAGCCATGAACAGAGCAGGTTTTAACGAATAGGCTGCAGCAGATCACAAAACTGTGAGCCCATAACAAAATGCTTCATGATTTGAGTCTAGATACTCCATAATAATGGGTGTCAAAGCATGTCATGTGGCATAGCATGAAGGTAAAGAACTTTACAGCATGCTATAGTATGCAATGTTGGTTGTGGAGCAAGCATAAAGGGCCCATGCAAACAGTAACGGCAAATAAAGTTGTATTGGAGCGTCCAAAATTCTCATTAGCCCAAGTTCATTTATTGGACAGAAAATAAATTACTTTGTTGCTGTGAAATCATACACCAAACCACCAGCACCCTATTTAAATGGGTGTCCCTTTTTTTTAGCAAGCACACTATGACCATGCACCTGATAAATAATGTGTTTCGAAGGACCCAATTAAATAAACTTGTAAACCTACTTCTTGGTCTCACACAGTAACACTTTGAAGTGTAGCCAGCAGACCAAGGACTCAGGTGATGAAAATGCAAAACAAAAAATCAGGAATCATCAAGAATGCACCTGTGCAGGAAAAAGTGTGGCCGCACTTAATCTTGTTGCCGACAGTAATTTTTATTCATCACTGACTTGCACCATAGAGCAAAAGTGGTTCCATAAAACCTATGATGTAATTTGACCTCAATGATCTTAAAACCATGTAGGTTATCCATACATACAAACATTAATGATCTTAATGAATATGTAGCATATTGATTTAGGAAATCTGAGAAGCTAAAATACAGTCTATACTATATAAGCTATTGAAACACAACAGTAAAACGGTTATTAGCTGATGCCTTTTAGCCGTATTAATTTTGAAGCTCAATAGGACCTAACCTGCACCAGGAAAGCTCAATTTCAATCCGCTTCTTACAGCTTTTCATCCAACTCAGCCGATTCTCCTAGCTTGTACTGCTTCTCCTCAGCCCATGTTGTAGGCCTACAGTTGTATGCAGCATCAAATATAGGATGTATTATTCGATGAAATTCAAAGAAATTTAAACATGTGTAAACATTAAAAAAGAAATTTTCAGAGAAAGGTTACGGCAGAGCACACCAAAAAACATGTTCTTTCTCTAGCATCTAGATCAATTTGATCTCGATCTTTGTTCTCCTGATGCTTTTCTTCGTAAAAAAAAATATACTTTAGATGATCTCTGTTGAAACAAACAATGCAGCCATCTTCAGCGATGTATTGACCATTTATAACCTATCAATTTAAATGAATTTGTAAGAACACGGTAGGTACTTAAATTATAAAACTGGGGCAATATGTTGCTGATAGTTCCATATATTTCTAGAAATTTACACATGATATGTTCCTGACAGTTCCAAAAGAATTGTAGAAATTTACACAATGTTGAGAGCACCAAGAAAAATCTAAAATTAAGTAGAAAATGAAGTGGCACAATAAAACAGAATAATCCATGTATCATTATGGAGAGCTTCCTAAGTTTTTTCTAAGATCAAGGGAACAAAGTTCATTACCCTTTGTTTGTTACCACTGGCCACGAACTGTGAAATTGGATAGCAATCCAAGCTATCGCCGTGCTTAGGAGAGGGGGTTTAGGGAAGGGGAGGGAGGAGGGGAGAGAGTGCACACCGGAGGTAGGGTTTGGCCCATCCGGCATCGTACCTAGGGTTTCGTCCACAGAAGGAACGCAGACGCTCCGGCAGAAAGTGGCGTCGAGGAGACCGCACGGAGGATGGTGGCGAGGAAGGGCCGCCGCCGGGCCCCACCCGCACCGCCACGCCACGCCGCGTCCAGGCTGCTCTGCTGACTCGCGCCCGCCGCTATCGTGCGAGCAATACGAGGAGGAGGCGGAGAAGGAGGGCGGCGGCCGCCGTCCCGCCCAGCGCCGTCGCCTTGTGACGGCCGCTTCGGGTCGGGAGAGGTCGAGACGGGGAGGAAGAGGAGAGGTACGATGGTCTCTCTCTCTCTCTTTTTTTTTTTGCTGAATGAGAAGCAGAAGCTGAAATCTATATTTGGAAGTAGCGCGGATTCTCAAGAGAAGCGGGGGATTGTAAAGGAAGCTGATTCAGACACAGAAGTTAAGTGAAGCTAATTTAGGATAGAAGCTGGTGCGGTAAATTCTGGCTATAAATTCTTGAATCAAAAGGATGGGAAATTTTTAGATGACATGGATGGCTGCTTCTTTTGAGGAGCTGACGCTCCTTTTATCTTGTTAATTAATTAATTAATTAATAATAATAATAATTAATGAAGGACGGCGATGGGTCGAAGGAACCCTGAAGACGTCTTTTTCTTTTTTTAATTAGTAAAATATCAACTATAGTAATTGAATCATACACCCTAATTATACTACTTAAAACATAAATTTTGCATTTATGAAGTTACCATTTTATCCATAACTAGAAAAAAATTACGGAAACAAAATTATCCCTTATATATTTGAAATCGGCTCCCCCTCAGTTTTGGAGGCGATGGGAAACGATTTGGCGCATATGGCCTACCGACCATGGGCATAACAATCGTCTCCGATCGTCTCCCTCCTATCGCCTGCCATTACTTTTAGCTTTTCTGGCCGTTAGATCAGTCGCTGTGAACTGTCGAAATTCTCCACAAGCATTGTAAGTGGGTTAGTGGGGCAACTCATTGCTTTCCTAAGTATATCTGATAATAATGTGGCATGAGTCAAATCCCAATTTATTTAACTTTGACAATAAACATGTAAAACTTTTTGTAGAAACTAGTGCCTCGCAAGAAGCCCCACAACGATGAACAGATAACGGTAATGGGGCCATGAGATAAACATATTTCCTCAAGAGGAATCAAGGGACGATGAATGATGAAATCAGCAGCATGTGGTGTCGTGTTTGCAACGATTCATCGCTCTAAGGCATATCATCAACTTAAAAACACACATTATTGATGTCTGTGCAAGTGCACAAGTATTTCTTATTCACGTCGGTACAATAATATAGTTCAAACTACATGAATATTGTTCAAAATGACGAAGTATCAAGAACCAAATCATAAAAGTGTGTAGATCAAACTTTACATATGATGATTGCTTGTGGTAACTCTGAGAAGGCAAAATAAGGACACACAATGAACTTTTTAATGATAGATAACTAGTTATCAATACGGAGATGTAATAACTTGCAGCACACGAACTCTAGCAAGATCAGCAAGATCCGACGAGAGTCAATACATGTTGACTAACACCACACTGCACAATCAAAATCAACATAAAGGTCAATAACTTAGAATAGCAGTGACAGCTCCAAAATTTTACATCTTTGATCTGGTTATAACATATTTTAAACAATGTTATGAAAAGCATGGATCACATCCTTACTGAAGAAAATGATATAACTAATTTCTGCAGTTTTATTCAAACAAAATGTGTACTAATATCTGATCATGGCATGTATTTAAAAATATAATTTGATCTGGCATATATGGATATATTTCATCTGTGAGATTGATTTATTTTTATGTTTACTAACATTTTATTTTTTTATGTACTTATTGCATACACTTCTGCGACAGATGACAGAGTTCTTATCATTATTGAGGTCGATCCTACACTCCTATTTCACATTGCTTGCAAGTTTTAACTGAATAACATGTTTGAAGGTGCAGTATATACTTATAGACCATCCATGTTCAAGTTTTGTCAAGGCAAATTTGAGTGCTTATTTTATTCTTACTAATACTAATATAAAAATCCACCTAGTTCCTAGAAATAAAACGACTGAACACAAGTAAAAAGTAAACTTAATACACAACAGCTCCAAACAACTGACCAGGACATTGCTTGTATTGACGATCACCATCTTGTCCTGTATAAGAAGGTAAACTTGCCATTTGAAGCAGTTGACAACTGAATTCAAAAAGAGACTCTACATAAACTCTCAGTCTTGAAAGAGAAATCAGTTGGCGCGTAAGAGGATCCCCATTCCTTAACTACGTGGCATTTGAGATAGTGTTTACCTGCTTGGCAATAGAACAAGTTATTAGGGTCATCAGTCCAAATTTATTTTTTTTTAGCAATAGGAGGACAGATATATCAAGCATAATTTTGTTACTAAAACACATAACTTAATTTTTTACTGGTGCCAAATTTCATTTACCAATTACAGAAAAGACCAACTAAAATATCTACACAACACTAGCGTAAATACAGTTAAAGTCACCTGTTTCAAATTAACAAGTTTTCTTGGAAGAAGGATCCTGCAGCCACAGCAAGAACACCAACCAAGACGCACATAATGAGGCCCATGAAGCAGTAAAGAGTACGACTAGGTGGAAGTGGAACAGTAAACAGCCACAACATTTTACTGAAACCATCACAATAACTGGTGGACTGTTGTACAGACATTCTGCTTGTCGATTCCTCTGGCACAACACCATGGTATATGGTTCCATATATAGATTGGTCTGGCACAACACCCAAATCATTTTCTGGAGATTCAGTCCTGGATAGCTCTCCATGGCCTATAGTACCGCTTTCTCCATTACCAGTTGTTCCTGACAAATTGGGGACTCGATAGGAAACTTTGGGCTTATTCGGATGTTCCTTAGCAGCCTTTTCCCATTCTCCCTTTATCTGTGTATTGACTCCATCATCAAGAATTATCTCCTTAAGTTCTGTCGTCAGATCTTCCATTTCAATGCCACAAAGGCCGTCCATACCCTTACAGAGCAGCTGAAGTGTGACGAGAAGTGGCATAGATCCTTTTTGGATTCTTGGGAATGTCGGACGTTCTAGCACAAAACAAAGACGTAGCAAGAAGGGGCATGCTCCATCTTTTATGACAAACATATCAAGGTCTCTGGCAATCAGTTTTAAATATTGCAAGGATCCCAACTTAGTCAAAGCTTCAAGAAGACCTTTTTCCAGTTTAGCAGATTCAAGGCCCACGCACAACTCCTTGAGACCACGAAATGAAGTAACAAACTGAGGCAATACATGCAATTTACCATCTAATTTCAGCGAGCTGAGGTAACAGGGACCTTTTAGGGAATTTATGGAGTCCCTGAAGCATTCGCTGAAATGAAGCGATAGGGAACGATCACCAGGTTTTACTTCTTTTTCATCATGAATGAACTGCTCGATGGCATCTCGGAGATTAGTCCAGTTAGTGGTATCTGCACCTTCTGATGGCTCACACCAAATCTTTACCTTTTTCAATTTTTTCATACAACCCATAATATTCAGATAATCCTGCCTCCCGTCAGCAACAAATCCAGCTAGTGTCTGCAATTTACTTTCTTTTTGCTGGAGCTTGGATTTTCCAAACATAGATCGTACTTTTGTCTGCAATTTCCTTTTTTTTTGCTGCAGAAAATCATGTGACTTTGGCTTCACTTCATCTTGAAGTTTGAATTTTCCAAGTAGATGAATCAAGCCTGGCATCCATAGGACTTCTTCTGGCAGTATGTTTACGCTTGATCCTCTTAAATCAAGTGTTTGCAAAGTTCTGAGATTCGTAACATCCTTCGGAAGAATCTTAATGTTTTTTCCAAGACTAAGATATTTAAGAAGCAGCAGATGGCATATGTTATTGAGACGATCATCATTCTTTTCTTCTTTTGATGAGCCACGATCACCATTCTCCAAGTTATCACACTTCTCTAAATCCAACACTCGTAGTAGATGATAGTTTCTGAAGTCCAGAATAGTGTCACTGGCCTCTCCAATGACTAATAGGGACCGAACGAGAGATAAAACTTTAGTTTCCAAATTTTTACCATCTGCACCAGTGTTCTTGTGGAGAGAAAGACGACGCACATATTTATGTTCAGTCATCTCCTCACAAAGCAAAGTGGCAAATTTCTGACTGGTTGACATGTGCAAAAGGAACTCATGCATTAAGCCATAAGTTCGGCATGCCTTCACTCTTTGATTGTAACTGACACAAGTGGGCTCAATGATGTTGCGGTCCACAAGATCTTGAAAGGCAGTGGACGGATCTGGGATGCTATCTGAATGCAGTTCCACAAACCCCTCAGCTAACCACCGTCTCAATAGACTTTTCCTGCTAATCTGGCAATCACTTGGGAACATAGCAAAATATAGTAAGCAGGACTTCAGAGCATGGCCTCGTAGACTGGAATAGTTGCAGTTCAGCACCTGTCTCATTGCTTTAAAAGATTCGTCCGTTTGCAAGTGATAATTTAAGTTTCCGCAGAGATTTTTATCTTCTGAATCCGTTGGCCAACCATTTGTTCGCATGAATTTAGCTACAGTTACCAGAGCAAGTGGCTGGCCACGACATTTCTTCAAAATTGTGTCTGAATCCGGGTGGTTAGATGTATAACTCAAGAATTCCTTGCTTGGAGAAGCTTTCATGCAGAATAATTTTTTGGAGCATTCCTCATTCTGAGCACATAACCTTTGGTGGAGGAACAATCATTAGCTACTCGCAGAGAAGTTGTTGTGATGACTATTCTGCTGCTAATACCATTATCAACGGGGAATGCTGATTTGATATTTGTCCACAGATCTTCTGTTCGAATGTCATCAATCACAATCAAATACCTGAAATGAAAGAACTGGAAACCATTATGAATGAAACCAGTAAATCAGGAAGAATGTTCACTGCAGGTCGGGATTTGGGGGTGGTTAACACTACCCTATAATCCTATACCCCAGTTGTGACCAATCCCCAACTATTTTCTCCAATTCCTTTCGATTTGGGTGACGTCGAGCACAATGACTTGGGTAATTCCATGAATCTTTTTCAAAATTAAGTTCTCCCCCAATTCAATGTCTTTAAGTCTGAGCTGTGGTTTGGGTGTGCTGAAACTTTCTAGGTGCATCTTCCTGTCTCAGAGTACAATATTGCAACTAGTTTTGTTATTATGTTTATTGCAACAATGACTGTGCAAGTAGATTACAGGCGCACATATTTTTTAAAATATATATATTTAAAAATCATAGATTAAAATATGTCTAAATATCCTAATTATCTAAGATCCCGTTTGAATCTTTGAATTTAATTCATTGTAATAAATTATATAGTTTAGGCAAATATTTGAGATAGGTTGTATAATTTGTACAACTTTACTTAAGTTGGAGAGTACAAACATAGCATGGTGATTTATACAATTCATTTTCTATCTTCCACCCTATGAATTTATGATAGGCTATATGTGACCTTTGAAAAGTTGTGCGATCTCAAATTCTAAGCCAAAAGCCTAATTTATTAAGTAGATTTCAATTTCTCCAAAATGAAAGTATCCAAACGAGCCTAGCATGCTGGCTTTTCTTTAGGAACAAACCAAGTCGTAACATAGAAGCATCGACTGGTGGTTTTTTCGGCTGACTCAATAGTGTTCTATGAGAGAGAATAAGCTGATTTTGGCTCAAAAGCCGAGCAGATAAGTTCAAGCGAACACATTGTTTGAACACATTGTTTAGCGTTGGCAGGGTTCCGATCATCTCTACCATTCTACTGAGATTCATAGCTATCTTCCGCTATATCAGTCTTGTTATGGACATTCTATATCTGTTGGCACGTGCTGTATTCTAGAAACGCTGTTGACATGACATACAAACGGAGATGTATGTATATTATTATGAAACAGCAAAATCAGAGGCCAAACAGAGGCAAAGAAAGAATCTCTTACCTCTTGCTCATCAGATGCTGTGCGCAACGCTTCTGTAGAGACGGCAGGTTCTGTGGCAATGAAATTCCCTTCGAAGAGCCTTCGCCCGCGGTAATTTTGTCAAGCAGCTGGTTTAGCACCTCCGATGGCCGTTTGTCTGCAGCAGAAACCCAGGCGTGCTCCTTGAAGCTACTGGCTGTGCCGACTTGTGTCTTGTAAACTTCTGCGGCCAGGGTAGTCTTCCCCATGCCGAAGAATCCAACGATGGCGATCACCTTGTGCTTCTTGGCCGCGGTCTCCCTTGGCTTCCGCTAAATGCTCGAGGAGATGTGACATGGTCCCGTTGATCCCCACCAGATCTGCGTCAAGGGTGGGCGGGTCATCAGACGATTCTTCATCCTTATGAGCCACACACGACGAGGCCTGCTGCGTCTGCGAGCCGAGCTTGGTGTAGGTCTGCACCCACTCATGTGCTTCCTTCGTCAGCTCCCTCAGCTTCCTCATCTGGACGGCTATCTGTCGATCGTCCAGCTTCGTCTTGGGGAATCTGAGCCAGGAAGAGTGCTGCTTCCTGATGGCTACATACATGACGTGATCCATGCAGTCTTCTATGCCGTAAGCTAGGAAGCGCAATTTCTCCATCAATAGGGTTCTAACCTCCTTGGTTTGGTGCTGGTGCTCGCCCTGTGTGGAGACTTCATCCTCGATAGCGCCAACAATCATGAGAAGCTCCCACCTCAAGTACTCGATGTCTCTCGCGGCGCCCTTGTGCAGCTTGTATTCATGGGAAACCACCGAGAGGAGCTTCGGCAGGGCAACTTTGATGAACCCGCCTAGCGCGGCGGCCTCCATCTCCGCCTCCTAAGGCCTCATGCGTGCATAGATCTAGTTAGCACTACCTCCCTGTCTGGGGGTTGACCAAGGTGGGTGGGTGGGTTGGGGTCTCGGCTCGCGGAAGCGGAATGCGTAAATGGCAGCGCCCTTCCACCAGGAGCAAGTGAAGGAGGAGGAGGAGTCACTGGGTTTCGCAAGAGCACCCGGTGCAGGAGGCCCAACAAGAGCACCGCTGCTGAAGAATGGGCTTAAGTGCTTGCACGTACCAAACAGGCCAAAGCCTTATAACCGTAGTATAAAGAGAGATGGGAGCATCTAAGAAGGGTACCAAATTTGTAAACCAAACTCTATACCCTGCCTGAACTAATCCTTCCTCGCTATTCCCCTTCAGTTCACTGCTTTGCTGTTCGTCCGAACCCTTCCCCAAGTTCTTCTCTTCGACCCTAAATTTCTTCGCCCTACCTCAATTGCTGCTAACAATTGGTATTGGAGAAACCGATCCTTGGCCTTGTCCTCTGTGTCCCATCGATTGCTCGAGCAAACGGATTCGGTTACCTTGATTTGGACTTGAGCAGTGAGCTGTTGTTCGTGTTCAAGGTCGTTGTAATTCCCTTCCCCGCTTGAGCGATTTGTGGCGAGCGACAGCCTGGATCTCCCCGATCATGAAGAAAAATACAGCTCTTTCTCTCCAGAAACACGCACTTTGTCACCTTGAATTAGTTTGATGATGGATCAAATCCAAAATGGAGTAGCTAGCTAGCAGCTAGGCCCCAAATAAACCCAAAGCACGTTGGTCGGTGCCTGCTGCTGGGTGCTGGCATGGACGACGCTGCAGGAGGCAAGAAGGCGTATGCGGTTGCCATCGCCAGGTGATCTACACTGGCATGTCCGTCGTCTCCAAGGCAGCCTTCGACCATGGTATCAACACTTTTGTCTTCATTTTCTACCGCCAAGCTGCTGGCTCTATCCTCTTTTAGATTGATTCCTAGCTATTGCCCAAATACATTTATCTCTTGGATCCTGGTGGTGTGCCTTGGTTGTCACAATGATCGACTGTCTCAGCCTTTGTGGGTTTCCTCCTCGACGGCTCCAAGGCTGATAGTTTGAACTTGATCGTATATACGGGCGGTGCGGTACCTCTAGCCCATATATACACCTGTGGATCCTACTCGCAGGCGCGCGTGTAGTGGCGCCTAGTTTGGCTGCATGGCCCTCGCCCACACCGGTGCGGCAGCTGCCACCACACCCAATGCGGCTCCTATCCCGGTCGCACGGTCCTCTGCTCACCCACGCCGATGCGGCTACCACCGTAGTGCCCGTTGCCTTGGCACCCACCGATGTACTTTCTCTAGTGAAGCATCGATTGATGATGGTTGTTGAGACAGTGCTTCACTAGTGGATAGAATATCCACTTGTTTGTCAGCTCTTCTTGGTCCTTCTAATCCTATAAAATTTAAATAGACAATAAAATTTATAAAACAGATTAAGCGTAAGTGGTTGGCCAATTTAAGCCTTAATTGTCCAAAGCTTTTGAGTTTGTTCTTGATTCTTTTAAACAGAGTTTCAATAGGATCTTCTTTCTCAATATTTTTATATTATTATTTTTTTTACATGATGCAAAGAGAAAATACAATAAAATGAATGCATATTTATTTTATTTTATGCCACCATAATGAATATCCCTGTAGGTTGTTACATGCCACGGAATTATTCACATGGGGCTTAGCATTTTTAGGATGCAATGCAATAACATTTTTATTTTCTTTCTTAATGCAGATGTAGCGATGTAATTATACAACATCAGTTGATTATGATTATGCGGGAAATTAAATATGCTAATAAGAGAATAATTAATGCAATGCAGAAAAGGAAAATATGGATAACTACCAAATTTACCTCCCTGACGAGGGTTCGGTGATTTAAATCCCCCGTACAGACTTCTCGGCACATTCACTCCTTAGGTGTATTATCTTGTCCCAATGGAAGAGACCTTGATAACTGCACCTCTTGAAATGGTGATTCTAAGGATAGTGTCACTCATGTTCTTTGCTTGTCTAGCAGTTTGAAGTGAAGCTTTAATTGTGGAAGCTAGCAGCATCTTGCTCAGTACACATGTTGCAGGTTCAGAACTTTTACTTGTAGGATTTGGGAAATCCAATTCCCCTTTATTTGTCTTGAAGTGTGTCCTTCTTGCAAGACAAGGTAGAGATCAAGTGCATGGTTCCTGTTGGTGGAAAAACACCAACAGAACCATAACCCTATTTATTTTTCTTTAACCTTAGGCACATTGAACATGATAAGATTGATATGTGTTGTTCATTTTATGGGTGGCAAGATCAGAAGGATGAGCATGAATGTAGTATTTAAACACTTCTGTCAGAAAGAGTGGAATTGCTTAACTAATGGAAGAATTATCAATTTTACATTTATGTATCAAACATTTTCATGATTAAGACAATCATCTTCCAAAGATGCCACATTTAGCTCATTTAATTATTACTATGTAATCAAGTGAGTGGTGTTATGAACAAGCTTAAGAAACAAGACATGTTCAGTTAGTCAGCAAGTTGTAACTCAAACATGTTTATTCCTTTCTTTAGGTGTATACTAGAGTCAAGGTGAAGCTTATTAAATAATGACCACTTACCTTGAGATGTTACTTTTATCATTGGAGCACCCTGTGATGAAGAGTAGATGCTTCTAGTGGTCCTTTCCTTCTTCTTGGAGTTTGTCTTGCTTGGTTCACCTCTCTCCTTGACTTGTTCATGAGCATCTGGTAGATTTGCACTCCTTCTTTCTCCTTTCTTTTCTTCTTTTATTATGTCTAGACCTTTTGCTCCACTCATTGTTTCTTCTCTATAGAGGGTTAGTGGACAATACATACCCGAAGGAATGTACAAAATATAACAAGGGTAGAGTTGTCATAGAGCTAAAGGCCATAATCTATGCTAGAAGAAAGGTTGGTTTGAACATTTTAATTAGCATAGAACATTTACTTACCATTACCTTTTATCTTGAGGATTGATTTTATTTTATCTTAAGTTTGTTGGTTTGAACATTTTAATTAGCATAGAACATTTACTTACCATTACTTTTTATCTTGAGGATTGATTTTATTTTATCTTAAGTTTGATTTGCATTTATGGAGTAAGAATCATTCAAACATATAGAGACAAAGTAAGAGTGAGTAGAGGGATTGCAAACCAGCGTGTCAGAGTGACGGGAGCTTGAGATGAGGAAGAAAATTGTTGGATCATCTTTAGAGGGGTCATCGGCCTTTCTTCCCCAAGCTTGACCCTTACTATTGCTTAACACTTGAAGTGAGGACTCTTGATTTTAGGTCTGTTAAGAAAAGACCTCTCCCTTGCACTCTGCTTTTCTTTGGACTGTCCAATCTAGGAGATGAGGATATATATGATTGCATGATCTTCTTTCATCAACCATTCTTGATTTTTGTTGAGTTTTGGTTGATGAATTGATGTTTATTAGAGATGTAGACTCGAGTTCTTCCTTGATGGTCTTTGTCTTCTAATGGCATGGCGAAGAGTTGTTCAGTTAATGATACATCATCCGTCTTGATGATCAAGGAAGGAGCTTCATCAATATTTGCATGCAGGCTTCATCTCCAATGGCTTAGGGACATCATCGTGCAACCATAGTCATGGTCTTTCAAGGCTTGGTCGGTAGTCAACCCTTGATTGATGATTGGTTGACACAAGGATGCATGCTATCATGTCATTATTGTCCTTACCGCCGACGTGCAAGATGGTGTCTTCAAGAACAATGAGAGTAGGTCTTTGATTGGCTAAAATGAGGTGAGTTGCACTCTGATTCTCATCGGCATCCTAGCTTGACTTTTAGGCTCAATGCTATGATGTCTTCAAGGTTGCTCATAGTTTGTCGCCTTGTTCATCCAATTCTTTTGAGTGAGTTAAAGATGTTGATCCTTCATGTGGCACTCTTGTCTTCTTCTTTGTTCTATCACTGAAGTGGTGATTTGGCAGGTTCATGACAAACCATGAGCAGGCACATCATAAATTCTTTCCTGCAAAATGTTAGTGGACACATACTCGAAGGATTGCAACAATTTCAAACTATGGACTATTATCCACTATTTATTTGAATTTCATATATGCTAACAAAGAGATGGTTTTCGAGTTACTTTAGCATATACTTTATTTATCATGTCTTCTAACAACTTTTTTGGCACTTTAACATTGTTCAACGCAAAGGTAACTTGCAGCAAAAGACAATGTGAAAGATATTTGATACTTAAAATTCTTCCTTAGAAGATGAATGAGCTACGTCTTTTGTGTGAAGTTGTTGGAGTTTATCATATGCCCTGCTTCATCTTCGAAGTGAGTTCATCTCTTGATTGGATTTGAGAGTTTTCTGCAGGGGTTAGTCCAACGAAATAACCAGTATCTACTAAAGCATATTTTTAGTTCAATAACCAAACTAGACTCCATGTCTTAATTGGGTTAAGGAAGACAATTTAACCTAAGCACCATGCTTAATTTAAAAAGCCTTTGGAAGGACCCTAGAAGCACTTCCAAACCAAAGCATACTCTAGCAAACAAAGGTAGCAGATTTACTCAAATGAAGATGAAAGAGCATGATCATGGTGAGGGTTTTTTTATATGCAAATGATATGGGTATATGCAAAGAACTAAACAAGCAATGGATTTGCTATAAGAAAATTTAAACTAAATGGAAAGGATGCATGGATGATTTAAAGTAAACATGCAGTGGGATGCACAAATTAAAAAAAGATAACTACTCAAAAAGTTTAAAGTCCATGAGCAAGACTGTCTCACCTTTCTTGATCATACTTACCATGACTCACAGGATGGGATTTGTGAGTAGTGCAGCGTCTATGTTCGTCACTTGAGATATGATTTGAATTCTTGTCACGTCGACCTTTTCTCCAATCTACACATAGTTAGAATAATATATGTGTATACACAAACCCATGAGATGCTAGGGTTCCAATGTTGATGAATCATGAATGATCAGACATCCTGGGTTCTTCAATGTCTTTTTTTTCTTGTGGAAGCTTGTCGAAAGGTTGAAAAGACTTCAATTGTCCTGTCTATTCCACAACTCAATAGAACAAGGGGTAATCCTACTAAATCTAGTGATACACTAAATTAGCAGACATCAAGATCATTATCAAAATCTTTACGCCAATTGCTTCTCTGGCAACGGCGCCAAAAATGTTTGTTGGTATTTATTAAGTGCAAATAGAATAAGAAGGATTCTGCAAGCGCACAGAACACCAGTGTAGCATTTTACTGGGAGTATCCAGGTATCGTTATTTATATTTTACCACAAGAAAGCAAGGGTTAAAGAATCTGATAATTTAGCATCATGTATCTACTAACTTAATAAACCAACTAGACTATAGCAGGGGTAAATGATATATAGAAGGTATATGAATAATAACACACATAGGAGAATTAAATGATAAATGAGTAGATAGCTAAAGTGAGAGGACAACGGGACACATCAAGGTTTCTAAATACTTCTCTAGTACTTGGGTTCTAGGTAACAGAGGATGGATAGATATAGCAATCACACAATAGCACTTTGGAGTAGCAGGTCCTTTTCGACTCTCGAAAAGACTGGGAAGAAGGTAGTCTAGAGAAGGCTGCCAAAAGCTCTACGAACACCAACCTAGATGGGGTGGATTGCAATGGCCTGACAATGCTGTCATCTTTCGGGCTACCGCAACTAACCGTTGTAGGCTAGGCACCATGTCTAATCTATTGGTTACTACTCTAATTATGG
Organism: Bothriochloa decipiens; assembly: GCA_023333625.1. Taxonomy (NCBI): domain Eukaryota; kingdom Viridiplantae; phylum Streptophyta; class Magnoliopsida; order Poales; family Poaceae; genus Bothriochloa; species Bothriochloa decipiens. The sequence goes on along the minus strand of CM041639.1, from coordinate 2,324,721 downwards.
CCTATAACTAGAGCACTCAATACAAGCGAAGATCTCATACTAAAGCTTAACAACTATACTAACAATCACAACATAGGCATAAAAGTAAATAGAGAAGATAAATATATTAAAGCATAAATCTTGCAAAGAATAGATACAAAGACATGCCAAATCTCTAAATACTTCTCCAGAACTGGAGCATAGCTCCGCTCTCTCTAACTCCCATCTAGATCTAACCTGCTACATTGGAATGTCTAGCCCTAATTCTCTAGAGAGGAGATGTCATCCTTTCATGGGACACCTCTACCTCTGATGCCGGCTAAGAGATAATAAATTAGGGTTTCAAGGGATGCCTCCTCCAGGGGCCAGAGACCCTGCTTATATAGCCCTCTAGGAAGCATGACAACCCTCTGATCAAACCGACCTTGATCTATGATTAATATTCATCTTTAAAGGCGGTGGAGGCATGATCCACGAGACCGCTCCTGATTGATGGAATAGGTGGGCCGGGCGCCCCAACCCCTTGGGCGGCCGCCCGGATTCCTGGCCGGTTCCGTCTCCCGTTTGGTCCAGAGCCTTCTCGTACCTTCCAGATTCTAGAAAAGTTATGCGTAGCCCCTTTGTCTCTATGTAAACCTGACATGTGGGCCTTTCTTGGTTCTTTTCAGCTGATACCCTGCAGAAACAGTCATTCACCAAAATTCATGAAATTATATCAGTAAACCCCCTATATCCATGTGGTAATTATGTTTAGGCGTAACCCCTGGTTTTATAGTAACTAAAACTTGCCATGTCATCATATGCATTGCAAATCATCTATGTTTAGGTCAACCTTGATCTGCATCAACTAAAATAAGTTTACATTCTATAGGTTGCTTGTGTTTCTGAAATGTTGTGCCACATGAAATCATAAAACTCTAATTTCAAATGTCATCCCAAATACTTGATTTATGCCCTATGTACCTTGAGGTGTAAACTGTGTTTACACTAGTGTCAGGCATGGTATATAAATTCAAGTCCAACATTTAAAATTAAACTCCAAGTTTGGATTTAGATTTGGATTTCAAATTTAAATTCAAATTAGGAGTCAATTAAAATGATTTTCAAAAGTCAACTTGGTCAACCAAGGGTGTCATTGGGTTATTGACCTAAAAATGTCCTTGGACGATGTTTGTGATCACTAAATAATCACCAATTAATTTAGAAACCAAATCGAGTTTGAATTCACTTTCAAAAACCCCAAATTTTCAAAACCTTGTTTTACCCCTCTTTCTATATTTCAAAATCTATAAGAAATTTGGAGATACTCTAAATATATGGTTTGTAGATCTTGACAAGAGCTACAAAAGTTCTATTCAAAGTTTTTCAAATTTCCAAAAATAATTTCAAATGGATTTGAAAACACAGTTTTTCAGCATTGTCCCCTTTTGATTTTCAACTCATAATTTAAAAATTATGCATAATTTAGGAAAACTTTGTATATGAAAAGTGTTTGGTTTGAAAAGTTTAGCATTCCATAGATTTGAAGATTTTCAAGTTTTATTAAAAAATCAAAAGTAATTTCAAATAATTATTTCTAGGGTTTTGTCCTCTTATGATTTTTGAATTAAATTTCAAAATCTAGGCAGAATTTGAAAATATTTTTTAAATGAAAAATGTAGTCGGACCGCCCTGCTCGCCGCAGTCCATGCGCCGCCGCGTTTGCTGTCGACTTAATGCCACCAACATGTTCGCCTCGTTGCACTGAGCACGTAGAGCCCAAGCTCGCCACCGAAGACCTCGCCGTCGGCGAGTTCTCGCCGGTCAAAATCACGTCACCGACGGTCAACCTGGGAACACCGTTCCTTTTTCTATTTTCAGAGAATGCTTTAAATGCTATTTTATTAAAAAAATTATAGTAATTCTTGTATAACTCCAAAAATTATAAATTTTTTTGTGTATGTTCTTTATGATGTCCTCTACCTAGCAAAAATATAATATGCCAATTTTGAGTACTTTTTGCATAAGTTAAAATTAGCTCTTTTAATTAAAAAATGTAGTTTCTATGATTTTTTAATAAATAAAATAATTAGCTTTTAATTATGAAATTTTTTTGCCAACTAATTAGACCATAAGATTTTTGAAATAAAATTTGAGCTTAATTAGACAACTTTAATTTGATGCCTTTATTTTATGCTTAATTAATTAATCCTTTAATCTTGCTTAATCATTATAGGGTTGTTTGACTTTGGGATTGATTGATGACTTTAGGTCATTAACCTTAATGACCTTTGGTGCTTTATTTAATTATTTGAGCTTAGCATCTTTGAGTATCGTGGTTATTATTTCATCATGTTGAAGCATGTTGTATTTTATCATGTAGTCCCCGTGAACGAGGAGAGTATTATCGATTCAGCCATCAAGGAAGAACATCCTCAGGAGTTGGGTATCGAGAACTGTGGGGCTAATCCAGAACCTGAGCCCGTCTTCTCTGACTACTAAGACAAGCTCCGGATGCATTTAAACCCTATCCTTATTTTTATAAAAGTTTTTATCACTTCAGTTATGAAATATTGCATTAGGTGATAGGAGTTGAGTGATAACCTACTTACTGCATTTACCTTCCTTGTTACTCCAATATTATCCTTGAAACTCTTTTTGATTCAAAAATGCTTAGTTATGCTTAGCCTTGCTTAATGAGTTAGGTTTTCAAAAGAACTATTTCAAAATGGATGAGAATGATAGTTTTTAATGATATTGAATTTGAAACCAGATGGAAAACTACATCGGGAAAAGACTCTTTAGTGTAGTGTTTCTATCTGTGTCCACCGGGACCAGTCGTTGGAGGCCTGTGTGTGGTTGGGACTTTGTAACTAATCACATGCTCCGGTAAGCCTAAGATATTAGTTATTCCTTTACTAGGATGGCTAACCACGCACTGGGAGTGGAGAGATGGCGGGTGTGGTGGAGACCATTGGGGGACAAGGTATCGGGTTTGAGGGGTGCCGTACTCTCGGGTGGCATGGACCCATTCTGGTCTTTGAGGATCTAAGTGAAGGTTGATATATGCAAGCTTAAGTGCTACATATGTCGTGTGATTAGGGATCCCCAGCTGGGTATAATCGGTTCAAATCATCGTTGCTCCTCGATTATGGAGACTCGATTCTCTATTCATCATCATAGTAACAAGTGGAATGTTAGAAAGGTATAAGAATGAAGTTGTTTGATAATATAAGAACTAGATTAGGATCATTTACTTTTCTGTTGATAATTAAAGGTGAGTTAAAACTTGATCTATAAGAGTTTTTTCGCAAAATACTTTGATTCTTGCTGTAGCCTTACCTTGATTCCCCTAAGCCTACATTCCTGAGTCTTCTCCCCTCTTTTTCGTCGGGTCAGTTTTGTTGAGTACTTTTGTACTCAGGGTTTGTTGAACCCCTATTGTAGTTATATATCATGCACAGGTTTGCTTTGCGCCCTATTGCATGATGGTCGTTGCAAAGAGTGACGATGAATAGGTTGTTTGGCTCTTGGGCAGAGCGATACATTTGGGTGTTATAATAAAGTTATCTATCGCTACTCCACTACAACTATGGTTTGTAATAATATAACTTAAGGTAGTGTAAGGTTTGTAAGTTTGAAACAAAAGGTTTGTAAACTTATGTTATTGTAATCCTTCCGCTCTTTTACTCTGATGTATATTATTTTTGTAAAATTGTTGTAATACTGTAATGTCTCTTTATAATGATTGATCTTGCTCGGAGAATCGTGGATGATTCGGGATTCACCCGACAGACCTTTTAAACCTTATGGAATACATGCATGGCTTTCGGAGGTCTATTAAGACAATGATGGGTGCATGTGGGCCATATTATTTAGGAGATTCTGTCATAGCTGGTATCAGAGCCGAATCATTATTAAAAGAATTGTTGTAGTATTCCTTTGCATAAACTTCAAAAGTTTTTGAGTCAAATAATTTTAACTTGACTATTTTGGGTCCAAAATTGCTTATGACTTACCTATGATTCTTTCTATCGACCCTTATTCTTATTTAAAAGTTTGGTGGTGGAATAGCATATTATGTTGCCCTATGTTATAAAAGTTACTTTATGTATGTGTTACATTAAAAATCTTTTATGCTTAGATCATAAGTTCGATTCATGCATCATACTTTATTAACCTTTTTAAATTACCTTTCCCTTTAATGTGGTTTGGGTTAAGTAGTATCAACCCTATTCTTGCTAGCCTTCAAATCCCACCCATCTATTCTTTAATCTTGATCTTGTCTTTTGCTGAAAGCTTGAGATTAAAGTATGGCTTGTTTTTAACAGATGCCTATGAATGAGCGTGTTGAGGCCTCTCATGGCGAAGATGGTATTCCTCACCCACCACCTGTTCCTCTGTCACTAGCAGATGTTGTAGCTGCTTTGGTCACTGCTACAGCTGACAATGCAAGACTCTTAAGAGAAATGGCTCAGCAGAATCAGAATGTGCCACAGGGACATCGTGGCAGGAACAACAACAATAGGGATCAGACCACTTATGTGGATTTCACTGATACTCATCCACCTGTGTTCACCAAGGCAGATGAGCCCTTAGAAGCTGATGATTGGCTTTGTACTATGGAGCAAAAGTTTGGGCTTATTCATTGCACTGAATTCTAGAAGCCAATGTTCGCAGCTCAACAGCTTAGAGGTCCTGCAACTACCTGGTGGGCTAATCTTCTAGCCACACAGCCGGAGGGTTATCATCTGAACTGGATAGAATTTTGTGAAACTTTCTGCTCTCACCATATTCCAAGGGGAATCATGAAAAGAAACCTGCAAGAGTTCCTAGCATTAGAACAAGGGGATATGTCTGTGACGGAGTATGTTGGTAAATTCAAATATTTGTCTCAATATGCCCCTGATCGTGTGGATATTGATGAAAGAATAAGGAGTGCTTCATGCAGGGACTGAATTCGAAGCTTCGCTTAATGATGACTGCTTGTGTCAATGTCACTTATCATGAAGCGGTCAACATTGCTCTTGAATCTGAAGAACAGTATCGTCTGCACAAGGAGGCAAAGGCCAAGAAGAAGGGATCATCTGGATTTTCTGGTGGTAATCAAAAGCGCCAGAAGATTATCTATCATCCCCAGAATCATTTTCGTCCTCCCTACCGTCCATAATAGTTTCAGCCCCATCCGCATGCGTTTATCCGTCCTGCTGTAGCTCTTCCATATCCACGCCAGCCGAATGCCCCTGGCATTCGTAACCCCAATCCACAGTTCCCTAATAACCTATGTTATAATTGTGGAAAGTCAGGTCACTTCTTTAAGGACTGCTCGTATCCAAGACAATACAACTCTAATATTCCAAGAGTTTCTGGCAATCAGCAACAACTACAGAATCAGAATCATGGCAATTATAACTAGAAGGTTCAAAAGGGCAAGAATGAAAAGAAAACTAGATGTGTGTTCTATACTCAAGCCAGAGATATTCCTGAGGGAGAGCCTGTTATGATGGGTATGTTTCCTGTTGCCAACCGTCCTGCGGTTATACTTTTTTGATTCTAGTGCTTCATATACATTTATCAATGATACATTTATTAAGAAGCATGAAATACCGATAAGGGAAACAAAAGAAAACTTCTTTATACAGTCACCCGGGGGACGTCTATGTACTAAGGAAATGGTGCATCAAGTACCTATAGAATTGGGTGGGCATATCTTTGCCGCCTCAATGATTGTTCTAAAGGATCAAGATATAGATGTGATCCTAGGTATGAATTGGATGCATCAACAAGGAGCTATTATAGACGCTATGAATAGAACCATAAGGTTAAACTTACCTGATAGTAATTCTCATCTTCTTATCCAACTTTCGACACCTAAGAGGGTAGTCAAAAGAGTTTCTTCAGCATTAATAAAGGAGATCAAAGATATTCCTTTAGTTTGTGAGTTTCATATGTGTTTCCTGATGATCTACCTGGTTTATCTCCTGATAGAGATGTGGAGTTTGTGATTGACTTGAAGCCTGGTATAGCTCCCATATCCAAAAGAGCATATCAGATGGCACCACCAAAATTAGCAGAACTCAAGACTCAATTGCAAGAGTTGCGTGATAAAGGTTTTACCTATTTCATCACCCTGGGGATGTCTTGCTATTTTTGCGAAGAAGAAAGATAAAACTCTGAGGTTATGTGTGGATTACCGTCCCTTGAATGAGGTAACTATCAAGAATAAGTTTTATTTTGCCTAACAACTTCTTAGCTCTGTGTGGAATTAATCGATCAACAAAAAACATTTTATTTTAATCAAATAATTATATGTGCACTCATCTAATGGAACACCAGATTTCTCCATACTGTCAACCAAAGAAGAGACTTTGTGATGTACCATAAGCCTTTATGATCACATTATATACCACAATGTCCTTCTGATTCTGGACTCCTCATTCAGAGCAGAAGATATGCTAGCCAGCTTCTTTAATTTCCACATACCCTTCTCTACAAAAGCATCCACGGTCGCACTAAAATTCTTGGATGAGACCCATTTACGCTACTGGCAAGAAAAGAGACAGCGCTGTAGCCGGTAGCCCGTAGGGGCGGCTCATGGGGTGGGTGATGGTATTCAGTCGTTGTGGACAAAATTATCAGGGTCCAGGCATTACCGTTCAATGCAACCGGCTCCAAGGCTGCTTTTGCAATTTGTTTATATACTTGTGTTCTTGTATAGTATAAACTAGTATCGTGGGGCACGCATTCGCGCACGGCATAAGAATTTGTCTTGAAACACCCACTGCAATGTTCACATTACATATAACAATTATTTTTAATAAGAATTTGTCATGAAACACTTACATTAATATGCTCTTGTACATATCCAAGCAAAGACATTATCTAAATTAAAACATTGGGCATACATACTATTGAAGATGATTTACTCTCCAAAATGCTAATTACTATGTGGTTTCTTTGGAAAGCTAGGAATGATAAACATTTCCAAAACAAGTGTTGGACACCTATGCAGGTACATAGTGCCACGGCTGCAATGTTGACTTAGGTCCATGATGAGCCTCATCTACAGGCGACACAACCTACAACAACGCCACCTGCAATTCAGCAACAGCTACATCAACAAGGTTTCTACAGTTTCAATGCAGGAACTCCGCCAACTGAAATGCCTAGGGGTCACCAACACATCCAGGAAGATGCCATAACACATAGCCAAGAAGGACCATACCTCCAGCAGTCCGCACCACTATCAGCCACTACTAACAACAACTCAGTAGCGATGATGCCCACTCAAGGTATGACTCCTATGCAGGTACACAATACAGCGGACATGCAAGATCCACACCAACTGGTGAATTTGAATAGGACATCAGCACACCATTTTGAACAAGGTATGTCAAGTTACTATGTAGGTACATCCATGGCGACCAGTACCTACCTCATCAGGCTGCCAAGCCTCGTTTAGGGAATCAGATGCTACTCTGATGCCTCCCTGACTCCTGATCAGGCCTCCTAGACGCCTAGAACTGCAGGCTTGGGAATTTTCATTATAAATCCTCAGGTTCAGCCAACGAGGACCATCTACATCAAGGCTCAAGCTTCTGGAGTACATTCGGTCCTAGTGGCAGAAGCAGCAGCACTGGCGTTGGCTACTACTGTCACTGAAAGACTGAACCTCAACAACATAACATTCCTATCAGACTCTCAGCTGTTGGTGCAATTTCTCAATGATAGTTCTCAGGACCATCCACTGGACTGGAGGTCCAAACCTTTCACTCATATATTCAAGAATGCAGCAAGCCGAAGCAATGACAAGATTGTTAAAGTTCATAGGTCAATGAACACAACTACTCATATTCTAGCTAGGCAAGCAGTGATCTCTCCGGCTCTGCCAAACTCAGGCATCCGATCTGTATGCTCCTATTCCTTACATGGCCAACAGTGCACTCTCTTGGAGGCGCTGACTGATGTACAAGTTCAGTCTATAAGACTGATTGCAGCATCTTGCTGCTGAAATAAAGATTGCTCCTTGTCAAAAAAAGAAGTAGAGCACCTACATTACATTATTATATCTTACAAGTTTGGGATCATGATGAACATGGTTGCCTTCAATGTACGCTGGTGATGGTAATACATAGGAGTATTTTCACAACCCCAGGTTCAAATTTAGCAGCACATGCTTCACGACAACCATACTAAACTCTGTAGCCATCTCTAGGAAGAATGAGTGTGGAAATCATCAGCATTTTGGATCAAGTCTCATATATAAAATAGAGCATGCAACACTTTCTGCAGAACAAATTCTGAATTAGTTCGTTACACGAGCTGTCACCTGAATGCATGGCATGCCAAAGACTATTGTGACTGATAGAGGTACACAATTTATTAATAAATTCTGGAAACAATTTTATGATTCACTAGGTACTGGTCTTTTGCGCAGTACAACATATCATCCACAAACAGGGGGTCAGACTGAAAGGGTAAATCAAATACTTGAAGATATGTTAAGGGCATATGTTCTTAATTTTCCAGAGAAATGGGATGAGTATTTGCCTTTAGCAGAGTTCTCTTACAACAACAATTATCAAGAAAGTATCCAGATGGCACCATTTGAAGCATTATATGATCACAGATGTAGAACCCCGTTGAACTGGTTAGAACCCAGGGAAAGATGCTTCTTTGGAGTTGATCTGGTAAAAGATGCAGAAGAGAAGGTTAAGAAAATACAACATAATATAAAAGTAGCACAGTCTCGTCAGAAGAGTTATGCGGACAAAAGGCGTCGACCATTGTGGTTCAATAAGGGAGATTATGTCTATCTAAAGGTGTCACCAATGAAGGGAGTTACTTGATTTGGAGTCAAAGGCAAGTTAGCACCTCGATACATTTGGCCATTTCAGATTATGGGTCAGTGTGAAAAATTGGCATATCGTTTGCAATTACCTGAACAATTGTTAGCTGTGTTGCACAATGTGTTCCATATGTCATAACTCAAGAAGTGTCATCGAGTGCCAGATAAGGTTGTTGATATTGAAGGAATTAAACTTGAACCTGACTTAACTTACTCTGAGTATCCAATTTGAGTTCTGGATCAGAAAGATCATGTTACTAGAAGCAGAACAATCAAATGGTACAAGACACAGTGGGATCAACACTCGAAAGAAGAAGCAACGTGGGAATCGGAAGATTACTTGTTGGAGAATTTCTCGGAATTCTATGCTTCTATCTAAGTTATAACTCCCTCTATGAGTTGTAGCTAGTCTAGTGTGAGTTGTAAAAACCCCTTTCCTTATGTACTTAATCGAAGTGTGTTTTCTTGACACATTTCCTTTTCCATTGCTTAACACAAGGCTTTAAATCTCGGGACAAGATTTCTTTAAGGGGGAAGGGTTGTAACACCCCTGGTGTCATAGTAACTAAACTTTGCCATGTCATCATATGCATTGCAAATCATCCATGTTTAGGTCAACCTTGATGTGCATCAACTAAAACAAGTTTACATTCTATAGGTTGCTTATGTTTCTGAAATGTTGCGCCACATGAAATCATAAAACTCTAATTTCGAATGTCATCCCAAATACTTGATTTATGCCCTATGTACCTTGAGGTGTAAACTATGTTTACACTAGTGTTAGGCATGGTGTATAAATTCAAGTCCAACGTTTAAAACTAAACTCCAAGTTTGGATTTAGATTTGGATTTCAAATTTGAATTCAAATTGGGAGTCAATTAAAATGATTTTCAAAAGTCAACTTGGTCAACCAAGGGTGTCATTGGGTTATTGACCTAAAAATGTCCTTGGATGATATTTGTGATCACTAAATAATCACCAATTAATTTAGAAACCAAATCGAGTTTGAATTCGCTTTCAAAAACCCCAATTTTTTCAAAACCTTATTTTACCCCTCTTTCTATATTTCAAAATCTATAAGGAATTTGGAGATACTCTAAATATATGGTTTGTAGATCTTGACAAGAGCTACATAAGTTCTATTCAAAGTTTTTGAAGTTTCCAAAAAGAATTTCAAATGAATTTAAAAATACTATTTTCTAGCATTGTCCCCTTTTGATTTTAAACTCATAATTAAAAATTATGCATAATTTGGGAAAACTTTGTATATGAAAAGTGTTTGGTTTGAAAAATTTAGCATTCCATAGATTTGAAGATTTTCAAGTTTTATTGAAAAATCAAAATTAATTTCAAATAATTGTTTCTAGGTTTTGTCCCCTTATGATTTTTGAATTCAATTTCAAAATCTAGGTAGAATTTGAAAATATTTGTTAAATGAAAAATGTAGCTCTTAAAAAGTTGTGCAAATAATATTTTAGGATATTTTCAAGTTCCTAAATAAATTCTGGAATAATTTGCAAAATACCAATGTGACATCAGTTGTTATAGTAATGATGACGTCATCATCTCCCTTCTACCTCAGTGGCGCCGCCGTCGCCATGGCCTCCCTGCCCATGTTGGTGTGCCGCAGTCGCCAGCTCTCCTCTCACGTGTGAAGCTTCACCGCCTGCGTGTCACTCGCCCGCACTTCGCCTCCTTCCTTTAAATACCGGAGCTAGCCTCCACTTCTCTTCTTCTTCCTCTGCTTTCTTCCGCCGCCGCCAGCTCCGCCGCTCGCCGCTGCTGTCGTTGAGATGCCTCTAGCTGCACTGAGCATATCACCAGCTCCGTCTCACCCTTGTGCATCTCCCCAGCTAGCTCAAGTAGCCTCTCGCCGCTCGAACGCCGTCGTCTTCCCGAAGTCCGGCCGTCCCGCCACCGCGAGCCGCCTCACCGTCACTAGGTCGATACAGTGAACCTTGAGTTGCCCTTCTTTGCTTTTTAGCTTTGCCTTGATGCCTTGGTCATGATCGGCTCGTTCATTTTCACAGCCGAGCCCCTACGCTGTCGTGACCCCGTCCTTACCGCTGGAGCGCGCCGCTGCCGTTCCTGCCATCGTCGTCGGTCCGTCTTTGTTGTCTTCCTGCCTTCATCTTCATGCACATCATCACTAGGGTGAGCCCCTTGTCACCTCTGTGCTCTCTTTTTGATCAGGGTCACGCTGTGGTCACCGGCCACCGAGCTCGCCGTCGCCGCGTGCGAGGCCAAGGCCGTTGTCTGCCGTGTTCTACATGTTTAGCCTATGCATCGTGTTCACGTGGGTGTGTATCACATGCCTATGCGCTCACCGTCACCGGAGAAGCTCCGGTGCGCCTTGCCGCCACAGCCGCACGTCGCCGGACCGCCCTGCTCGTCGTCGTCCATGGGCCGCCGCGTCTGCTGTCGAGTTAGTGCCACCAACATGTTTGCCTCGTTGCACTGAGCACGTAGAGCCTAAGCTCGCCGCCGGAGACCTCGTCGTCGGTGAGTTCTCGCCGGTCAAAATCGCGCCGCCGACGGTCAACCCGGGAACACTGTTCCTTTTCTTTTTTCTATTTTCAGAAAATGCTATAAATGTTATTTTATTCCAAAAATCATAGTAATTCTTGTATAACTCTAAAAATTATGAAAATTTTTGTGTATGTTCTTTATGATGTTCTCCACCTAGAAAGAATATAATATGCCAATTTTGAGTACTTTTTTCATAAGTTAAAATTAGCTCTTTTAATTAAAAATGTAGTTTCTATGATTTTTAATAAATAAAATAATTGACTTTTAATTCTGAAATTTGTTTTTCCAACTAATTAGACCATAAACTTTTTAAAATAAAATTTTGAGCTTAATTAGATAACTTTAATTTTATGCCTTTATTTTATGCTTAATTAATTAATCCTTTAATCTTGCTTAATCATTATAGGGTTGTTTGACTTTGGGATTGATTGATGACCTTAGGTCATTAACCTTAATGACCTTTGGCAATTTATTTAATTGTTTGAGCTTAGCATCTTTGAGCATCGTGTTTATTATTTCATCATGTTGAAGCATTTCGTGTTTTATCGTGTAGTCTCCGTGAACGAGGAGAGTGTCATCGATTCAGCCGTCAAGGAAGAACATCCTTAGGAGTTGGGTATCGAGAACTGTGGGGCTAATCCAGAACTTGAGCTCGTCTTCTCTGACTACCAAGGCAAGCCCCGGATGCATTTAAACCCTATCCTTATTTTTATAAAAGTTTTTATCACTTCAGTTAGAAATGTTGCATTAGGTGATAGGAGTTGTGTGATAACCTACTTACTGCATTTACCTTCCTTGTAACTCCAATATTATCCTTGAAACCCGTTTTGATTTAAAAATGCTTAGTTATGCTTAGCCTTGCTTAATGAGTTAGGTTTTCAAAAGAACTATTTCAAAATAGATGAGAATGACAGTTTTCAATGATATTGAATTTGAAACCAGACGAAAAACTACATCGGGAAAAGACTCTTTGGTGTAGTGTTTCTATCTATGTCCACCGGGACCAGTCGTTGGAGGCCTGTGTGTGGTTGAGACTTTGCAACTAATCACATGCTTGGGTAAGCCTAAGATATTAGCTACTCCTTTACTAGGACGGCTAACCACGCACTGGAAGTGGAGAGATGACGGGAGTGGCGGAGACCCTCGGCGGACAAGGTCTCGGGTTCGAGGGGTACTGTACTCTCGGGTGGCGTGGACCCGGTTTGGTCTTGGAGGATCTAAGTGAAGGTTGATATATGCAAGCTTAAGTGCTACATATGTCGTGTGATTAGGGATCCCCAGCTGAGTATAATCGGTTCGAATCGTCGTTGCTCCTCGGTTATGGAGACTCGATTCTCTGTTCGTCATCATAGTAACAAGTGGAATGTTGGAAAGGTATAAGAATGAAGTTGTTTGATAATATAAGAACTAGATTAGGATCATTTACTTTTCTGTTGATAATTAAAGGTGAGTTAAAACTTGATCTATAAGAGTTTTTTTGTAAAATACTTTGATTCTTGCTGCAGCCTTACCTTGATTCCCCTAAGCCTGTATTTCTGAGCCTTGCTCGGAGAATCGTGGATGATTCGGGATTCACCCGACAGACCTTTAAATCTTATGGAACACATGCATGGCTATCCAAGGTCTATTAAGACAATGATGGGTGCATATGGGCCATATTATTTAGGAGCTTCTGCCACATTAGGTCCTTTTCCAAGTTTCGTTGATGGTTAAAATTAACACTTAACTACCGTCAACAATCCCCCTAGGACTCTGACCCTACGGATCAACGAGCAAGAATGTAGATCCCTCTTGCAAGAGCAACAAACCATAATCATCTAATTCATATCTACTTTTGATCATACTAGCATTATGATAATATAGAATAGAGTCTAAACAATAATCATTCATCATAGCTATATGCTAAATGATCAACATAAAGACTAAGCTCTAATTCATATGAAGAACTGTAAGAACTGGATGAACAGAACAAGAACATTGAAGAACTCATGATCTTATTCATACCAAGAAGTCTCTAGACAACAAGTCCTTGAAGAGGCCTTACCTACTCAGATCCAACTAAAAATAAAAGTAAAAAGTTAGGGTGGCTCTCTCTAGAATAATCTTAGTCTCTCTCAGGAGACCTCCGGGTCTTATTATATATGGGTAGGTGGAGTAGCGGTCAAGTTGCCGGAGGTAGCGTAGTCGCCAAGGAGTTGTCCAACTGACGTATCCCACGCGAGATTGAGGCGGTGACCACCTTGCCACGTCACCAGGAACCGACACAACGAAACTGGGCTCGAACCGCCTCTAGAGGGGGCGGTCGCCCCTGGGCTGGGCCTGTTTGGGCCCAGTCTCGCCCGGTTGTTTCTTCTGTTGATTCTTGGTCCAATTTCGGTGGTGATTGTCTCTTGTTCGCATGATGAATTTGGGCTTCCTTGTATCCCTAAGCAAATACGCCTTGTCAGAAAGCGTATTTCCACAATATTTCCACATTTTCACATTTAGTCCCTGTAAAATAATGATTCTTCAATACATGTGGAAATAGGCCGGTAGTAAATATATATACTTAAATATTTTATTTTTATCTATTTTTAGATAATAGTTGACGGTATAAAATATGCATTATTGTCCGTCAACAGCCGGCAGCGTGCGCATGGCGAGATGCGAAGGGGAGAGGAGGAGGAGGCGGCGACGGCGGAGGCCGGCCGGCCACAACCGTCGTGGTCTCCCGCACCACGGTGCCTGCCCGCGCTGCCCGTGTGAGATCGAGAGGTAGATAGACCGACGGGTGAGGGAGAGAGGAAGTTGGGAAAGAATATGGAATTAGAAGCCAAGTTTATATTTGTGTCTCCACTTTAAGGAAGAGCAGAAGATAGGTAAATAGAAGCTGCTCCAAATAAAGAAATATGAGAAGGAGCTAATAGAAGCTACTAATTCAAAGGAGAATCCGATGCAGTAAAATCTAGCGGGGGTCATCACAGCCACTGGATGAAAGATCGGACGGTCGAAAAAATTTTAGGGCGATGTGGATAGGTGTTCTTTTGGAGGAGCCGGCCAGGATTGTTTGGGTAAAGTAAATATATATACTTAAATATTTTATTTTTATCCATTTTTAGATAATAGTTGACGGTATAAAATATGCATTATTGTCTGTCAACAGCCGGCCGCGCGGGCATGGCGAGATGCGAAGGGGAGAGGAGGAGGAGGCGGCGACGGCGGAGGCCGGCCGGCCACAACTGTCGTGGTCGCCCGCACCACGGTGCCTGCCCGCGCTGCCCGTGTGAGATCGAGAGGTAGATAGACCGACGGGTGAGGAGAGAGGAAGTTGGGAAAGAATATGGAATTAGAAGCCAAGTTTATATTTGTGTCTCTACTTTAAGGAAGAGCAGAAGGTAGGTAAATAGAAGCTGCTCCAAATAAAGAAATACGAGAAGGAACTAATAGAAGCTACTAATTCAAAGGAGAATCCGATGTAGTAAAATCTAGCGGGAGTCATCACAGCCACCGGATGAAAGATCGGACGGCCGAAAAAATTTTAGGGCGATGTGGATAGGTGTTCTTTTGGAGGAGCCGGCCAGGATTGTTTGGGTAAATGTGAATTCGAGCATTTAATATTTAACCGTATTCGAATTCAAATACTCCCAATCAGGTTTCTGATATCATGTATACATATGAAATAGAAATTAATATTGGAATGATCCGTATCCGGTTTTGAGACCCGACAAAAAAAAAAGATAGAAGGCATAATGCAGGATCACTATATCCGTCTTCATCAGATCCAGTTTCATCCCATAAACCCAAGTATCATGTCCCAGCTAGGCCAACCACCACCATACTTATATAAGCAAACCATCAGTGGTGCCGCCAGCCCATGACTCCCACTGGACAGCCGGCACCCGCCTGCTTCCAGAGTCCAGATCCAGGTACCCAACGAGGCTGCTAGGGGTGCCGAACGAGCTTGTCGCTCAGTGCCGCAGCACGACTCGGCTGCTTCCCGACCGGCGGCGTATCCTGAGCGGGGTGCCGCACGCACTCGTGCTCAGTGCCGCGGCGACCGTACGGGCGCACAGGCAGAGCTCCTTCCCCTGCTGCCATCCGTCCCGTTCGTCTCCCGTCACCGTCCGGCTTCCCCGTCCCTTCTTTAGTGCTGTTCTCTATCCGATATGTCTGATGCAGATCTGTTTCATTTCTTGTCTCTGATTTGATGGATGTGTTTGCTTATTCGTAGTTTTTGTGTCCGTTCACTTGTCTTCCACTTTATTGGAAACGTAGCTGGTGCTGTTGGCTAACGCAATTTGCTTCTGTTTATTGATGTGCTACTAATACAGTGCTACTCATGCCCTACATACGTTTTGTTGCCTTGTAATTTCATAAGATGATGATGCTTTGCTGAAATGTTAGAATTAGTTGAGAGAAGAACCAGGACTAGGTCCCCTGTGGGATCTAGTCATTTGTTAACAGTCAAATTAATAAGGTTAAGCTGGGTCAAAGGTCTGATTAAGTTGATAAACTCTAGATCTCTAATACAAGATTTTTCTTAAAATATGTACAGGGGCAGATGACGATGATGAGATGATGAGATTCCCATGGATGTTGATGTTAAATAAATCTTTATGTTGATTTGAAAAGACAGATAACTGCAGCAATTGATTCAAAGGTACTCCAACATTTGGTATGAATCCTCACAAGTCTGTCAGAACCTTTGACTATTTTCCAAATCAATTTAACCATGAGACATTCATTCACGGATTTTATGTTTATCATGCCTAGATTTCCTTGGTTTTTTGTTCTGCTAATTGCCTCCAATTTGATCATATATGATATTTAAACTTCTCATTTGCTTGCTGCCAGAAAATTTAGCTCTAATAGAGTTCATCTTGTTATGAGAGACCACAGGAACCAAGTAAAAAATCATCATATACATAGGCAATCTGCACAGACACATGTTATGATAATTTGTTTGGCCCACAGCTGACATGTTTACCCTTCCATTGATCTAGCCTCTTAGAGCCCGACTGATTATCTGAAATGGGAATTCCGAGATATTGGGAAGCTCCCAAAGTTTGCAATTCAACATGTTCGATATATGTTCTTTTTCTTCATGGGAAATGCCGTAATTAGGAACTTCACTTTTGTGAAAGTTAATTTCCAACCCTGACATCCATTCAAAGTAGTATAAAATAAGATTAAAGTTCAAAATAGACTCATCTGACCAATCTACCATGATTATTTTGTCATCAGCATATTGGACATGTATGATCCTCCTGGCATTAGCTATCATACTTTCTTTGTGGAAGCATTGTTGTACGTATTTCATTTTGAGAAAGAAAGCTACAACACTACTATCTTAGGAGGCTTAGGTTTGCTAGGAACAAAGGTAAGGGCCCAGAGCATTGATATTGCAAATGTGTGATCCTCCTGGCATTAGGTATTCAAGCACTCTTTTCATGTGATTCTTAACCACAGCCTTGTCAAGCAAGATTCTGAGTGCATTTATAGCAATGTTAAAAAGCAAGGGGAATAGAGGATCACCTTGCCTTAGGCATTGAAAAGTTCTATAGTACTCACTCCCAATGTTTTCAGGTCGTCGGATTAATCGCGATTAGTCGTCCTGGTCGGTCAGGGGTGCTCGATTAGGAGGTCCGACCCGACTAGGTCGACCAGAAACCTGGTCGTCCGATTAGTCGTCCACTTATCGCGATTAATCGTCCGATTAGGACATGGATGACCAGATTGTGTCCTCTGTTTTCCAGGATTTTAGTAGCAAGTCAGCAAAGGAATGGAGTTTGGGACATGAATATGGACCTCTAGATAGTGCAGAAAAGAGAAGAAAACAACTCCCACAAGTAAGTTAACAGCTGAACACTAATGCAGTCTTGATACTTTCTTTATTGTGTATAATATAGTGTATATATATAGGTATATATATAGGTCGACCAGCTGATATAACTGGACGACCAGGGTTGACCAGGGTCGATATATATAGTCCATCTCCAGCTAACTACGCCGGCCCATCTTGAAAACAAACCCGCCATACTCGGCAAGTCCACGTTCCCCCACCACGCGCCAGTAGTCTACAGTATTTGTTTATCAACATTGTACCTCGACCCCCTTGGTAGATATATAGATGTATCCTAGTGGCCAAGGAGCAGACCGCTATTCTCTCCGCCATTGCTTTCTAGGTAAGTTCTATTCTTGCTTAGTTTATTTGTGCACAAGGTAAATCATGTGTGAAAATTGGTATCGATGGGCAACAGTTGGTAGATGTCAAAGTTTTTGTCCAATTTACAAGCATTTCGTGGTAACAGTTTCAATCTGTTGTCCCCTTTCCCCTACATATTTATTTGTTATTAGACATATTCTTTGTGAATGTTAAGCGAGAGAGTTTTCCTCTCTCAGGAAGAAGATCCAACACAAGTGTGGTCGAAGATGTCTAATGGCATGGATTTTAGACTCCATGATCTTGAAAACATAACGGACAACTTTTCGGAGAAGTACAGAGTTGGTAGTGGTGCGTATGGAGATGTTTACAGGGTACGAGTACTCATTATATTTTCTCTAGGATTTAATGATAAACATCTGCGGACTGGAAGTTCTGATCTATATCAACAAGTGGTTTTTGGCAGGGGGTGTACAATGGCAAAGAGATTGCAGTGAAGAAGCTTCATCAGTTGCAAGGGCTTGATGATAAGGAATTTGACAATGAATTCTGTAACCTTAGCAAGGTCCACCATCAGAATGTGGTAAAGCTGGTTGGCTACTGTTACGAATTAAAGAAAAAATACGTTGAACACTACGGGGACACAATTTTCGCCACAATTATGGAGCGTATTCTCTGCTTCGAATATATACATGGCGGAACTCTTGATAACTGCATAAAAAGTATGATGATCGATGGAGCTCGATATTACCCGCTTTTTAGCATACGACCATAAGTGATTTCTAGCTTTAATTTTTTTTATTTTCAATTTTTGCAGATGACTCTTGCGATCTCAATTGGCCCACATGTTACCAAATTATCAAAGGAATATGTGAGGGTATAAATCATCTTCATACTGCCTACGAGAAACCTATTTATCATTTGGACTTAAAACCTGCTAATATTTTGCTGGACAAGGATAAGAAGGTCAAAATTGCAGATCTTGGTTTGTTTAAACTCGTTGCTTCAACAAAAACCTATAAAACAGAGATTGTCAAAGGGACACAGTAAGTTTTACGCCAGATATCTTGTAGTTCCTTAACACAGTTCTGTCTGTATGCTTCACTACTAACCATATGATATTGATGCTATGATGCAGCGGTCACATGCCACCAGAATATGTGGATAGTGGTTCTGTATCAAAAAAGTTTGATGTGTTCAGTCTTGGAGTAATAATTATAAAACTAATGGATGGAAATTTGGGTCGCACCCGTTCTTCTCAAATGGGCACCGAACAGTTTATTCAGCATGTATGAAAAATTATGAGGAACATTATTGACATTTTTCACATAATTTTATATATGTATTCTTGTTTGATGTTTAATTTCCTAACTTTATGTATGATGATTAAACAGGTATGTGAAAACTGGAAGAAAAGGGTGCAGGAAATGCCCAGGCACCCAGATAAAGAAATAGAAAGCCGACAAGTGAAGAAATGTGTCGAGGTCGCCTTAAGATGTGTGGAAAATGAAAGGAACAAAAGGCCTTCTATAAAGGATGTTGTTGATGAACTGGAACAGTTAGAAGCAGAAATTAAGAAATTGTTACTACCATCTGTTGAGTCGAAGGATCTATTTGTCCAGGTACTATCATTCTGATCGAATACAGTTGCTCATACGTGATTAAGTGCGCTATTATTTGTACGAAAACTTAGAAAAAACAAATGTTTTGCGTTATAGATATTTTATGAAATAAAATGTTTAATAGATACAAGCTTCGTTATATATTGGATAGAGTCTGAACCTAATGATTTTTTATTAGGATAGTTATCATACTTTCTTTGTGAAAGCATTGTTGTACGTATTTCATTTTGAGAAAGAAGAAAGCTACAACACTACTATCTTAGGAGGATTAGGCTTTCTAGGAACAAAGGTAAGAGCCCAGAGCATTGATATTGCAAATGTGTGATCCTCCTGGCATTAGGTATTCAAGCACTCTT
This sequence comes from Bothriochloa decipiens, assembly GCA_023333625.1. NCBI lineage: Eukaryota > Viridiplantae > Streptophyta > Magnoliopsida > Poales > Poaceae > Bothriochloa > Bothriochloa decipiens. The sequence continues at coordinate 2,305,266 of CM041639.1, read as the reverse complement.
TTCATGTGATTCTTAACCACAGCCTTGTCAAGCAAGATTCTGAGTGCATTTATAGCAATGTTAAAAAGCAAGGGGAATAGAGGATCACCTTGCCTTAGGCATTGAAAAGTTCTATAGTACTCACTCCCAATGTTTTCAGGTCGTCGGATTAATCGCGATTAGTCGTCCTGGTCGGTCAGGAGTGCTCAATTAGGAGGTCCGACCCGACCAGGTCGACCAGAAACCTGGTCGTCCGATTAGTCGTCCACTTATCGCGATTAATCGTCCGATTAGGACATGGATGACCAGATTGTGTGCTCTGTTTTCCAGGATTTTAGTAGCAAGTCAGCAAAGGAATGGAGTTTGGGACATGAATATGGACCTCTAGATAGTGCAGAAAAGAGAAGAAAACAACTCCCACAAGTAAGTTAACAGCTGAACACTAATGCAGTCTTGATACTTTCTTTATTGTGTATAATATAGTGTACATATATAGGTATATATATAGGTCGACCAGCTGATATAACTGGACGACCAGGGGTCGACCAGGGTCGATTAATCGACCTGGTCAATGATTAATCGCGATTAATCGACCAGCTGATGTATAGTTATCATACTTTCTTTGTGAAAGCATTGTTGTACGTATTTCATTTTGAGAAAGAAGAAAGCTACAACACTACTATCTTAGGAGGCTTAGGCTTGCTAGGAACAAAGGTAAGAGCCGAGAGCATTGATATTTCAAACAATTATTTTGCAATCTAATCAACCTAGAGGCAACTACTAAATTTGGGTTTTAGTCCTTACGATGCAACCTCCAAGGATGCGACCGTTGTGGTAGGTAGTAAATCAAGTCTTTAGATAGCTCTCAGCCTCTTCATCACCGGTATACATATCTCACATGTTGAAGGGCCTCTCGATATATATTTCTGAAGTTGACATACAAACAAGCTGCAAATCAACTTTGGTTATATGATGAAAAGTTATAAACTTCTGTGCATCTTTTTAAAATGAAAAATATATATAATTTATTGAAAGGAAGGGGAGTACACATAGTACTATAAGAATGTTGACCTCAGATGGGTTAAACCTTGATCTTAGATGATTTCCCAGACATCAGTGTGTATATTTCAGACATACACACGATATCTCCATTGTTCAAAAGTCTGCATGAAACATCATGGATCTTAGTCAGAACTATTGGTATAAAATTATGTACAAGAATGAATGATGGTTTCAGGTGTCAAAGAAGGCACAAAATATATAAAAGCATTGGGAAAAAAAATTGGCTGCTCCACTAGTCAGCGACTTCCACAAAATCGATGGTTTACCAGCGTTCGAAAACCGCCCCTAAAAACAATTTTGGCCGTTCCTACAAATCTAGTAGTGTTTGGTGTTGCGAACAATGTGCTACAAGAATTCACAGTAGGTCAGTCTGTATATTAGACAAACATTTTTTTCTAAAGATCTTTATTTCAGGGGTATTCTTTTTTTTTTGCCCCAAATATATCATTTCATCATTAAGAAGAAAGTAAATAGGATTCATTATACACTTGAAGTTGCAAAACAGGACTTGATAACAATGGTCTCATTTCTTATCCGCACAGACTCATCTTTGTAATATAAATGTTGCAGGGAGAAATGAGTTCTACACTAAGTATCATCAAGGTTCCCATGAGTTCTTCCCTAGGTGCCATGGGCCCTCTCATTAGGAAACTTGATTCGCTGCTTGCTTCCGAAAGCCAGCTTCAGAGGTCTGCCAAGGAGGCAATTAAGCTTCTCAGGATAGACCTGGAAGAAATAATTACTGACCTTGTGGAGCTGTCCATGGTAGAGCGCCCAAACTACAGGGCCCGATACTGGATGCACGAGATGCGTGAACTTTCATACCACATCGAAGGCTGAAGTTTCATACCACATCGAAGGCTGCATTGACAACATGATGCAGTCTCGAACTGCCACCAAAGCAAAGGTGAGAATTTCAGGCCACTGTCTGCAGTTCAGGGCTCGTCGTGTTAAGATTCCCTGGCTCCCCAAGACAATGAGGCCATCTGAAAGGATTGCTGAACTCAAAAATCTGCTGTGGGAAGCGAGCGAACGGCATGAAAGGTATCAGCTCCAAAACTGTGTCTCAGAACCTACTAGGTTTCTGTTCTCTGGGAACAGCAGCGTTCCAGTGTCGTCTGGAGCTGATGCCAATCTTGTTGGTGTTGATGGAATGAGGGGCAGGCTTGCCAGTTGGCTCAATGACCAGACGGAAGCGGAACAGCAGCAGCTGAAAGTGCTTTCCAATCTTGGACCCGCAGGGGTCGGCAAGACCGCCCTTGTCAAAGAGTTGTATCGTGAATTCGGACACCAAAACTGTGTCTCAGAACCTACTAGGTTTCAGTTCTCTGGGAACAGCAGCGTTCCAGTGTCGTCTGGAGCTGATGCCGATCTTGTTGGTGTTGATGGAACGAGGGGCAGGCTTGCCAGTTGGCTCAATGACCAGACGGAAGTGGAACAGCAGCAGCTGAAAGTGCTTTCCATTCTTGGACCCGCAGGGGTCGGCAAGACTGCCCTCATCAAAGAGCTGTATCGTGAATTCGGACACCAATTCGAGTGTCGGGCATTTGTCTGACTGTCGCGTAACCCTGACATGAAAAGGCTACTTGAGGAGATACTGTCTCAAGTTCAGGGACGTAAACGAGATTATAATGCCTGCACAGTAGATAACCTGATTGACACCATCAGGTCCCACCTTGAACATAAGAGGTAATATAATGTCTGCTACTCGATCAACTAAGATCTTGCTAAATTCAAACTTAATACTTTTGTAGATGTGAGTCAACCTGTACAGGATAGAACATAAAAGATTTCCAGATATCCCCAAATTTTGTATGAGTATTTATAAAACAAAGCAAAGCAATATTTGATGAGTTTATTGATGTACAATTTTGTTCTCAAACTTCAATGTATATTACCATAAATCCAGAGAAGAGAATTTTATCACTGCAGTAGAGGAAAAATGATAATCATATTTGACTAGAGGAGAAGTTAACAATTTTTCACCAACAATTAGTCGAATTATATACAAGTTTACAGTATAAAACTTGCATCAATAGATTTGTATTCAAAGTGTCTCTGAGATGATATTGATTTTTTAGCAATTGACTATATATTATAAGAGAAATTGAGGGTCAAAATCTACTTTGTATGACTTTTCCTTTAGTCAAATACGACTACCATTTCTGGATGGAGGGAGAATTTGATAGTGTAAGTAGTGGTTGATGCTATGTATGATGCTAATTAGTTTCATAGTATTCCCCAAATCCACTGTTCTTAGTATTGCCCCATATAAATGCTGCTGTGTAAATATGCACTTTTGTTATTAAACATAACTATTTTGCTTTGCAGGTATTTTGTAGTTATTGATGAACTATGGGAAGCAGCAGCATGGGATATCATTCATATTTCTTTTCCTAAGGGTAATAATTGCAGTAGAATAATAATAACCGCTGACGGTAAAGATGTAGCTAGTAAATGCTACTATGTCAATAATCTTGAGATGACACCTCTTGGAAGTCTCCAGGACTCAGGAAGAATATTTTTCGACAGAGTTTTTGGCTCTGAACATCAGTGTCCTGATCAACTTAAGGATATTTCCTGCATGATAATAAGAAGCTGTGGTGGTTTTCCTTTAGCAATCACCACTGTAGCCAGTCTTTTAGCAAGCCAGATAGATAACACAGAGCTATGGGACTATCTACAGCAATGTTTTCTCTCCAGATTAACAGATATTACTTTGGAAGAGACATGTAAGGAAGTAGTAAACATTTGCTATGATGCTCTGCCTCAAGATCTAAAGACATGTCTGTTGTATCTTGCTATGTATCCAGAGGGGTCCACAATCTGGAAGGCTGATCTGCTGAAACAGTGGATATCTGAAGGTTTTATCACTCCCAAGGAAGAAAATCATGCAGTTGCAGAGAGCTATTTTGCTGAGCTAATCAGCAGTGGAATGATCCAACCTGAAAAAATTGACCACAACGATGAGGTGCTGTCATGCACAGTGCACTACATTGTATTTGATCTTATTGCCCAAAAGTCTAGAGAGGAGAATTTTATCACTGCAGTAGATTACTCACGGGCGATGCCAGGATTTTCCATGATCGCCCATCGACTGTCCCTCCACTTCAGTTGTGCACAATTTGCGGCAAAACCAGAAGGCCTAAATCTGTCACACGTTCGGTCACTTGCCTTTTATGGACTCCTCAAGTGTATGCCTTCCATCACGGAATTTAAGTTTCTACGGGTTCTGATCCTTGAGTTTTGGGGTGATAAATATCATCACAACACGAGTATTGACCCTTCAAAATTCTGCATATTGTTTCTCCTAAGATATTTGAAGGTCTCAAGTCATATAGTTATAGTTTTGCCATCCCAGATACGAAGATTAAAATCACTGGAAACATTGGAAATAGATGCACAAGTGTCAGCTGTCCCAACTGATATTCTTCATCTTCCGATCTTGTTGCATCTAAGTCTTCCAAATGGTACAGAACTACCTGATGGGATTGGCCGCATCACATTTCTGCGAACACTAGAATATTTTGACTTGGGCAACAACTCTGAATACAATGCAAAAAGCCTTGGCAAGCTGATAAACTTACAGAATCTTCATGTCACTTGTTCCAAAGCTTTATCTGATCATCATCTGAAGAGAATTCTGGTTGCTTTATCCTCGTCTATTGGGAAGCTTGCTAACCTCAAATCTCTCAGAGTGGGTCCTTTTGCTGTAGGCATGATGATGTTCATTGATCAGGATGACATGCCCTGTGCTCCGAAGCATCTTGAGAGACTCGAGGTTTCGTCGTCCAGTTGCATCTTTTCCAGACTTCCGACATGGATTGGGGCACTCCAAAAGCTCTGTATTCTGAAAATTTCCGTCAGAGTATTGCTGAGTAGTGACATTGATACCCTCACAGGATTACCTGTTCTAGCTGTTCTCTCGCTGCATGTCCAGAAACCCAATGCAGAAAGTGTCGTATTCAATAGTGGGGCACTACCAGCTCTGAAGTATTTCAAGTACAGGTGTGCTGCACTTCGCCTGGCCTTTCAGAAAGAGGCATTGCCCAATCTTCAGAGACTGAAGCTTTGTTTCAATGTGCACAGAGCCGAATCATATACCTCCAATCTTGCCGGGATTGAGAACCTGTTAAAACTAAAAGAGATTACTGCAGAAATTGGGGCAACAGCTGGAGCACATGAATCGGATAGGAGGGCGGCAGAGTCTGTGCTTAAGGAGGCCACACGGAAACATCCAAGATTTCCAATTCACATAAATGTGAAAAGTGTTGATTGCATGGAGGAAGAGTCAACGCCAGCAAGATTTATGCACCTTATTCCCTACATTTTAGGGTTCTTGGCGTTGGCTGTTGTAGTTGTAGTACTTATTATGCTTTTCTGGTACTGAATAATCTAGGCTGGGCCATGTCGCCTTCAGCGTTGGGGCATGTATGGTTAGCCCAGGTTGTGTTTGTTGAACCAGACTTGTCTTCGGTTGTGGCTTGTTTCTAGTTCTATTGCCTTCGGCTTTCTAGTCTGGATGTAAACATGGCTATGTTACTTTCTGCTCTTTTAAACAAATCTCTGCCTGCCATCTGTACCAAAGTTGAGAGGCTTGAAACGTGTTTTGTATCTAACACACTCATTCCAATCTTCTGAAATTTGCATCACTACTGACTCTGGCAGCTCAGGTACGGCGGCGAATTTTCAAAGCTAGCCGATTGCGTACACCCTTCCCTAAAGCCTTTACGTGCATGCTTGGGTCTCTAATTAGATCAATTTGCATGAATCTATCAAGATCTCCTATTGCTGGTGGTGCATTTTGTCGGGCCCATACACGGAGCAAACAGGTAAATTCTTTAATGGTTTTTTTGTGGTGCTTGTTAATGAAGCGACTCCAATACCTCTGTGTAGTATATTCTTCTGAAACTTTGAACGCATCATGACTGGATTTCCATTGTTGACGCAAGATCGATCTTGCTTGCAGGCTCAGCTAGCGCGGCAAATAAAAGAAGCTGAGCACTACTGTTGGCATTTTGCAACCCGCAACCGCTTCTTTTGCTTACAGCTCGTGGTCGTCCAACGTCGTCCCGAAATCATATTATATGTTTAATAAAAAAACCACAAGATGATAAGTGGATCCACATCATGTTTCTTTTGGTTTTTTATTAAACAATGGCAAAATCTTGTATTACAAATGTCTCCCCCTCCAAATAAAAATAAAGGTTTGTGTGAGAAATAAACACAAACTCGACTTGGTGAAACTTTCAGCTATTCGACTTTTTCTAGCTTGGACAAGTGCCATCAGATCGAGTAGTAGCTCTAGTCAGACGTACGTCGATCGAAGTACGTAGTTGGAGCTGGATTTCTTTGGTCTACACTTGAAACAGGCCAGCAATTGAAAATAATGCCATATTGAAGAGATTGTGTTGTCATCATCGTTTGATTTGTGTCTTTCGTTCTCTCCTGAGGAGACATGCTATCGATAGTTACAGATACCCAACTCAGTATGACAAGGTAACCTAGGCATTGTTTAGATTGGGTCAAAATTTTAAATTTTTTTACTTTCTTTTCATCACATCAATCTTTAAACACATACATAAAGCAGTAAATATAGATAAAAAATAACTAATTACACAATTTAGTTGTTGATCACGAGACAAATATTTTGAGCCTAGTTAGTCCATGACTGGACACTAATTGTCAAATACAAACAAAAATGCTACAGTAAGAAAATTTCTAACTTTCCACGATCTAAACAAGCCCTAGCTTGTTGCAAGGGTTGGATGATGCCATAAAAAAGACGTACCCAGTGTCGTAGGCTCCCGCACTGCGGGGTCTGAGGAAAGGAAAATAGCCAGTAGTCATCCCTGTACAAATGTGCAGAGACTAGGACTTGAACTATGGACCTCTTGATCACAGACGGTAAAGCTGTACCGCTTGCACCAGGGCCGCTCTTCTAATGGACGATGCCATGCTTATAAAAATTGTTTGATAAGATTTGGTACGTACGGCGGTGTAGTCGTGAACACGTGATCTTATTGTTGTGTTGTGAAGAGTCAGAGAGCACTTGTGTGTGCTTTAATTTTTCTGTTGACATGCAGTCCTAGTGTCCTATCGAAAATTCGCACCGTGCCATAGAATAGAAAACCCAAAAGTACGTACAAATAGTTGGCAGTCAGCATGTTTATTCCATGATGATGTTAATTTTCATATAAATACACAGATCTTATATGTACTATTTTTCAACAATAGCCCAACCAACGTGGATGCTAACCCAACCTGAAAAATAAAGGGACTGAAATATTGTTTCTAGTTATGGGCTTTGCCGTGGTACACCTAAATATTATGAGCCATTTATTTATTTCGATCAAACGGTTGCGATTACCTAATAACTCCTGGGAAGTAATATGTGAAATATATGTTTATTTAATTTTTTATCTCATTAAATAGGATAAAGAAGGAAAGTTTTAAGTATACAAATCTAATATATACATGCGTGATCTGGTGGATTTGTTTTTTTTTTGCAACTTTGGACTTGATGTACTTTTAATTACCCTGTAGTTTTTTATTTAACTAGCAAATTTTTTGTACGTTGCGACAGGTTAACAAAAGACATATACTTTTACTGTACTAAAGATTTAGGTTTAAATATTTATGTCAAAAGTTATATTTATGTGTGTGAACATCCATGCGCAAGTGTGGTTCGTCTCCACTTTGTCAACCTCTACTCAAACACAACTACTGTCACCTCTAGCTCGCCTATACAGAGCACGACGTCCTTTTTCTGTACCTTCTGAAGTATGCACTCCCATCACGTCATTATATTGTTGCTTTCAGCGTAATGTATGATGCCGGACATGGTGCGACGTGGTCAGAACTGCACCACCTAATCTACCACTTGTCACATACAATGACGTGGACTCGAGTGCTTTGTGCTCGTACGCTGTATTTCATTTGGATTCTTTTTTCTTTTAAACTTTAACTTAATCAATACGCGTATACTGTATATAAATTTTTGTTTACCATAGATTGTACAAAATCATAGAAGGTTACCATAAAAATTCGATACAAAAGGACAAGGAACATCCTCTATCAGTTTATGAAAGAAAACATAGATATGAACTACACAAAATATTTTATTCTCAAGTATAGATCTAGTCAAGAGGACTTAAAAAATAGTTTCTGTTTTTCTATTTCTATTTATTTTTTCACATAAATCACGAGTTTGTTGTTTTACCAGAAAAAAGAAAACAAAAAAAAAGAGCTAGGCCATGGCTCAGCCAAAGGCCCACGTGATGGATTCGAGCCCAAAAGCGGGAGGCCCAACTTATGCTGAACTTTTACATTAGCAACCCCTGAGTTTCTTAAATTTAATGTAAATCCTTCCATGTCTCCTTTTCCTCTTATATACTTTTGCATATGAAACTGGAACCTCTTCTCATCTATCTTCTTTTTCTTCTCTTTCTAAGACCACGAAACTGTCTGATAAAAGGCCTCGCTGGAGACGAATAGGGTGGCAGAAAAAATTAAGTGCCTGAAATTTTGCCCTTTTATATTATATTATATTATATTATATTATATTATATTATATTATATT
>CM041639.1:2248443-2282584 GCA_023333625.1 Bothriochloa decipiens | reverse complement strand
TTGCGGGCAGGCCCGAGTTGGGCCAATTCTGCACCCGATTCTGGCCATCCCGTTTAGATGATTCGGGCCAAAAGTGCCGATTCGGGGCCTCAAGTTGGGAATCTAAACAAGGCTTACTCAGGCCACTTGAGCAGAGCATGCATGACACTGGCTGCAGCCCCTATGCTTTATTGTCTCTTCTGGAGATAAGCAATTTTCTCTCTCACACGTGCACTCTAGTACAACAGCGAGAGCAGAGGACCAAGCCCCTAGACCATCTCTCGGCAGAGATGCCGCATGCACACACATGGCTCAAGGCTTCAGGCCTTTTGCCGTGCAGCATGCACATGCATGCGTGGCTGCTGGCCACTCAGTGAGTTCAAAACACTGTGCCAGCGTCCCCATCTCTCTCTCTCTCTCCTGCTCATCTCTTCAGAAAATGTATGCAGGGAAGATCGAGGAGGCGGCGGCTGCGGCCTGCAGGGCGCGCTTGCCGGAGGGAGGGGCCAGGCCAGCCCGTCGGGCGCCTGCACGTCCGCGGCCGCCAGGGGTGGCGAGCGGTGGTGCCTGCCGCTGTCGGCGGCCTCATTCATTTTTTGTTTAGTGCACGTCTTCAGGACGGCGACCATCCGATTTTGCACGCGCGTCTTCAAGACGGCGGTCGCTGTTTGTATAATGCTCAGCGCTTCAGGGTCTCCGACATTTGGACGGTAACGACCCTAAAAATTTTAAACATCGAAATTTACGACCAATAATTTTTTTTTCAAAACAAGCCTATATTTATTGTTTGTCAAGTAAAAATTCTACTCATTTTATACGTGGCACACATATGTGTAGTGCTACACTCTTTATGTGGCACCATCACACGTGTCTTAATATATATGTAATTAAGCCACATGTGATTGTCCCCCCTCTTGACCTAGCACATAATGTTTCATGTGGCGAGTAACTATGTTGCACATGTGTTTCACCCATGTTGCACTCTTGTATCAAAGCTTCATGAGACCAGGCTCTCGAGCTACCCTTTATCTTCACCACCTATCATGATCCACCAATCCTCTCACCTTGATCATGACCCTTCACATTGGGATCTTGTAACCAATGTACTTCACACTCCCTTCTATGTGTCACTTGTTATATCCCTAGGTTTCACTAGAAGTACCCGTATGTTGCAACAGTTCAATCCTTGTGTTGCAATAGAGTCACCCTTGTACACCTTGCGCTTATGATACCTGGAATGAGACCCTAGAGTTTCTCTCTCTCCACCATCTATCTTGCTCCACTAATTTTCCCTCATCATACTCAAGCTTCTTCATTGGAATCATGTGTCCAATGCACCTCCTTTTTACCTCAATGTTTCACAGGTTTCATCACTATATGTTGCTATACGTTGCACAAGTTTTGTCTCTATGTTGCAATTGATAACATGTCATGTTGCATTTTTAATCCGAACATGTGATTTGGTTTTTCTTTTGAATTTATATGTGCTTAATAAAAATTAACAACAATATTTATTTATCTCATGAATAAATATGATATCCCAACAAATACAAGGGCCTTGTATGCCCACTATTTGATTATTTACTTTGCCACATCATATATAAACATATATGTATATATGTATAAATTATTTGAAAAACAAAAAATAGAAAACAGAAAAGAAAGGCAAAGCCAATCTGGCCCGCGAACAAGCCAGCCCGGCCTGCTTCCCTTCCTCTCTCTCTTTCTCTCGCGCCCGCACCGGCCCATGAACAGCCCAGCAAGGAGGCCGCCCGCGCCCGCATCTTACCATGCAGCCAGCCGCAACTGCTGACGAGTGGGTCCTGCAGCGGGACCCACCTGTCATCATCTTTTTGGCCGATGTCCACCCGGACCTCCTCTGTTTTTCCCACGACCGCCCGCACCCGCGTGAACACCACGTGAGGCCATCGACCGCCCGATCCGCCTTCGCCCCTCATCGACGGCCATCCCGCGTGCCACCCGACCGACAGCCTCTGCAAGAGATGCCCATGGCCGCGAGGATTTCCCTCTCCCGCGCGCAACCGCTCCGCGCGCATGAGCTTGTCCCCTGCCTGTCCTCCTCTCATCCTTGGCCGCGAAGCCAATTCGCCTCGCCCTCACTGCCGCTGGAGCCCACCAGGGACATAGAAGCAACCTAGAAGCTTCCCTTGGACGGGAATGCCCCCGGCTGCTCGAGCTCATCACTGTCGTACCATTCCTTCGCCGCTCCCTTTATAAGCCGGCCCCTAGCGCCTCTAGGTCTTTCCAGGACGCGCCGCCACACTGGTGGCTCTCCAAACCACTTTGCCAAGCCACAAATTTGGGAGAAGGAAGGGGAGGAAGGAGAAGAAGAAGGCGGGAAAGGAGTTACCGCCGCCGGAGTTGAGGAAGAAGCTGCCACGTCGGAGAAGAAGGGGAGGACTACCGTGTCAGAGCTGCTACGGTGCTATCGGAGCGAGGAACAAGGAGCAAAACCGTGAGCCGCTGCTGTTGGACTTGGTACCACGCCTCCATATCTGCTTCAAATGCCGGTGAGCGCCGCCGACATCACCGTTTCCTTTCTTCCCCTTGCCCTTTGCTTCTTGGCCATGGCGCTCATACCGAGCGCGTAGGTCGAGCCTCCACCAGCCCCTTGGACACACGCACACACGCACACACACGGACCGGCCAAGCCCTAGGACCACGACATCGGGAGGATGCTGAACTGGAATGTCACCATGACCGTCGCCGCGCAGTTCATCGCCGCGGCGAAGCCTTACGGTTGCCCCTTGGATGAGCCATGTGCCACTTTGACCTCAGATCTGACTCCGCTTTAGCGTGCCACACGTGATGCGCACGCTAGCCCCCTGGATACCCCTCGGAAGCCCCGGCGTGCAAGGTCTTGTCGGCGCGGTGTCGCTCCAGAATTCTAGTGCTTTACATTTCTGTATTACAATCTGCTCGCCTGTGATAGGATTGCATGGTAGAATTACTTGTTAGCCCTACCTTGTCGTAACCTTTCACCTGCTTACCCACTGTTATGTTAGCCACATGCTTACATGCTTTATATATATATATACTTCACTCGCTTACATTTTGATGAGATATAATGAACCCTGGGAGGGTATGGTGGTGGATGCCAGGCTCGATGGATGTGTTGGTCTTGGATGGGTTTGTGAGCTGTGGTGATGTATCTGGGTTTGAGGTGGAACTTATGGAAGGGTGTAGGGTGAGGGTTGAGTCAATCGAGCTGGGATCTACGACGAGCTTTTGGAGCGAGTCTTGCCGAAGATGCAACCTAGGCATCTCTATAGTCTTGTCTGTGGTGGGCAAACCCTATTCGAGTTAGAGAATCTTGGGTGGTAGCTTGTAAGGGGTGGGGCCCAGGATGAGCGTGACGTGGTAGCACGTTAAAGATCAACCCTGATGAAGATATCCTGGCTTGGTCACACTTAGGAACTGTCGCGCTGGTATCCGGACCTTAGGAGTCCCTTGCTTTTCACCCGCTCTCCAATGGGGGAGGGACGGCCGAACCGCTGGATAGATCGATGCCATTACTATCAGGCGAGTATGTGTTAGGAAGGTACGAGCATGTGGTTCTCACACCCTTTTGAGACGATCATGATGCTCTGCAGGAATGGGATCATGAGATAGACTCCTCACAGTATCAGCCACTCTAAGGGTGTTCCAGGGCTAAGAGGTAGGATGGCATCGTTCTATGGCAGTAGGCAGACCGGAATCTGCCTAGGTGAATATATGCGCCGATGATGGTTATCTGATGGATTAATGAAACCTCTGTAGAATGTATGGTTGATCGATCGATACATATGCCGATTCTTCAGCTATGGACCTTTCCTAGGGAGGATGCACCGGACTAGTGAGTAGAGTGTTTTACCTTCCCCTGAGAGTTAATTCCGGCCGTGAGCCAGGTTGAGGGCTGCGAGCCACTGAGACCAGCTGAGCGGGAGTTGGCTTGGTCAATTTGAGAGAGAGTCTTGATGGTGATGGTGTTGGTGATGTGGTGATGGATCTGGGATGGATGGGATGGTGGATAGATGTGTGTGTGGGATGGGAATGTGTTAACACTTGACTTATTGTTATAACCTGATTACTACTTGCATGCATAGGAAAACCTACAGCCAAATTATAGGATCGTCAGATCCCTTATTTCTTTTTCCACTAAAGCTCATCAGTGCTGACCATGACCTACAGACATCTGGCGGTGTGCAGATTTACCTACTTCACAGTGATGTTGGAAATGTAAGGATTAGAAGGTCTCGTGTCTGCACTCAAGATGGTTAATGAAGATCCTTCCGTGAATGCTCTTTTACTTCCGCAGCCGTTCTAGATGATTGTACTCTGATGTTACGCCACGTGGCGATGTAATAAATGATGTAAGCCCTATTATGGTACTCATTTATCTAGTTTCGATGTATGGACTTGATTTTCAACTATTGTATAATAATGTGATGGTTTACATTTTCACATTATTATCCATTCTGTGAGTTTTCCCTTCGTGGAAAATTTGAGGATGTTTCAGCAATGGCGTCAGCGCCGCCTTCGTGTTGCTCGGCGTTGCCAAAACGCCGACGAGTAAGTATTTGGTTTATTCAAAGTTAATGTCTGGTTGCTTCAGGAAACCAGTGAGATATGACCTTTCGCCATGCTCAAGAAACCATGGTGCTTATATGCAAATCCACAGGTGAGGAATTTATTTATCACATCCGTATGTATGAGAATCGATTTCTCACCTTCTTACCGTTAGCTCCGTAGAACTCGTACTGATAACGTGTTGAGAAATCATTCGCACAGATGCACACACAGACAATAGGAACGCAGTATGAAATAGGTGTAGGGCGGAAATCACGGGAGCTCTTTATATTATTGCTGATTGATCGTTGTTACAAGAAGGAGATAACCATCTCCTATTTATAGAACCGCTGCGTTGGATTCTCCCATTAATCACTCCCCATGTATTTCCAAGATAGGCACGTCACCCGAGGTGCACAGTTACCGAGGGCACAGGGACCGAGGTCACCAAAACTGAGGTCACTAAACCCGAGGTCACCAGAACCGAGGTGCACATGGTTTCGGGAAACAAGATTCACCCACTAATCGTGTTTTACAACAAGAACAAAGCAAATAATTTCAGCGCCAAGGATCAGAGAAGGGTTAATGAAGACTAGAAGGTCTTAAATTTTTCTTGTCGAGCAAACAATTAAGTGATACATAGGCCATGCTCTCTTCTAGCTCTCATCAAGATAATAGTGATTTTGAGAAAAAAAATTCATGGGAAATTAGGTCCGTCATGTACACATGTTCATAGGCCCAGAATCACCTCCAAAATGTTCAAGAAATCAGATCTAGTCAATTGTTTACCAAAACGCTAAATGGTAAACAATAGGGCACCTACCCTTTAGTATTTATTCGTGCTATGGCCGCTTAAAAAGGCTACATGGTTAATTAAACATGACACAACTGGTTACCGAGTAGTTGTAACACCCCTGGTGTTATGGTAACTAAAACCTGCCATGTCATCGTATGCATCACAAAGCATTCATGTTTAGGCCAACCTTGATGTGCATCAACTAAAACAAGTTTACATTTCATAGGTTGCTTGTGTTTCTGAAATGTTGTGTTACATGAAATCATAAAAACCTAATTTCGAATGTCATCCCAAATACTTAGTTTATATTCTATGTACTTGAGGTGTAAACTGTGTTTACACTAGTATCAAGCATAGTATATGAATCTAAGTACAATCCTTAAAAATGATTTCCATATTTGAAGTTAAATTTGGATTTTAAAGCTTATTTTCAAGTTTTTCAATTCAAATTTAAATTCAAATTGGAAAGCTATAAAAATGATTTTCAAAGGTCAACTTGGTCAACCAAGGGTGTCATTGGGTCAATGACCCAAAAATATCCTTGGATGATGTTTGTGATCACTAATGACCAACCAACTAAATTAGAAACCAAATTGAGTTTGAGTTCAGTTTCAAAAACCCTTTATTTCAAAAGCTTATTTTATCCCCTCTTCTATATTTCAAAATTTATAAAGAATTTTAACATACTCTAAAAATATGGTTTATAGATGTTGACAAGATCTACAAGTTTGGTATTCAAAGTTTTTTATGTTTTCAAAAATAAGTTTAAATGAATTTGAAAATACAGTTTTCTAATATTTGCCCTTATTTGATTTTAAACTAATAATTCAAAAATTATGCATTATTTGGAAAAACTTTATATATGAAAAATGTTTGGTTTGAAAAGTTGAGAATTTCATAGATTTGAATATTTTTAAGTTTTATTAAAAATCAAAAGTAATTTTAAATATTTGTTTCTAGGGTTTTGTTTCCTTTTTGAATTTAAATTCATATTTCAAAAACTATGCAGAATTTAAAAATGTTTGTTAAATGAGAAATGTAGCTCTTGAAAAGTTATGCAAATGATATTTTTGTAGTTTTTAAAATTCTTATGTAAATTCTGGAGTAATTTGTAAATTTTCCACGTGACCTCATCTACTACAGTAATGCTGACGTCATCATCATCATTTCCCCCCCTCTGTTCCTCACCGTCGCCGTGGCCGTCGCGCACATGCCGGCGTCCGCCGTGGCCGTCGAGCGTTTTCTCGCGCCGGCGCGTGCAATCGACGGCGTGTCCGACTTCGCGAAGCCTCCGGCCACCTCTCCAGCTCGCCCCTACCCTATATATAGGAGCGGTCGGCCATCGTCGTCTTCTTTTCTTCCCTGCCAACATCGTCGACGACCTTCCTCCACCACTCAAATTCGCCATCGTCAATCCATATTTGCCCACTTGTTCTTGCCAGCATCTCCGCAACGCTCTTGCGCTTCGCCTGAGCCAGCTCGCATCGCCTATCGTCGCCCGAATCGCCCAGGCCGTCGCCTTCTTCTTCGCGGCCAGCAGCAAAGCCGTCGTGAAATCGCCACCGTCCACCACCGCCAAGGTTGATTATTTATCTTCATTTACCTCCCTATCGTGTTCTCTGTCTTCTCCTGCCCCTCATACGCACCTTGGTTTGCTCTCTGGTGCTTAGGAACCGTCGGAACGCCCACCTTGCCATCGGAGCACCGTCGCCGCCATCACCACCGTCGTCTGCAGCTCGACTCAGCCTGCCTCCGAGCCCGATATCGTACGCACCAGACTCGCGGTGAGCTCCTGCGCCTGTCCATGCCCTCAATTTCATCTTTATCACGCCATAGTAGCCGGCCACCGTGGCTCGCCGCCGGCATGACCTTGCCAGTGCCGTCGCGCATGTAGCCGTCTGGGCTAGGGGCGTTCGCCTTGGTGCGCTGCTTGCGTCAGTGTGCTCGCCGTCACCGGAGAAGCTCCAATGAGCCTTGCAGCTGCGCCGCCACGCCGCCGTGCCGCCATGGCCGCTGGCCAGTGCGCCGCCGTGCCCCCGCCGCTTCATTAGCTAGCCCAGCTTGCTCGTCGTGCCGAGCTGAGCCTATAGGGCCAAGCCTCATCACCGGAGACCTCACCGCCGGCGAGAAATCGTCGGTCAACCGCCGGCGGGTCATCGGTCAGCGCGGGAACACTGTTCCCATTTTCCTTTTTCTATTTTTAGAAAATAATTAAAAATGCTTTTTCTTTCATAATTTATAATAATTCATGTATAACTCCAAAAATTTTGAAAAATTATGTGTATTCTCTTTATGATGTCTTCTACCTAGGAAAAATATAATATACCAATTTTGAGTACATTTTGGATAAGTTAAAATTAGTCCTTTTAATTGAAAAATGCATATTCTTTGATTTTTAATAAATAAAATAACTGGCTTTTATTTCTAAAAATTGTTTTATCATCTAATTAGACCAAGATCTTTTCAAAATAAAATTTTGAGATCAATTAGACAACTTTAATTTTATGCTTTTTATTTTATGCTTTTAATTAATTAATTAACCCCTTTAATCGTGATTAATCATTATAGGGTTGTTTGACTTTGGGATTAATTGATGACCATGGGTCATTAACCTTAATGACATTTGGTACTTTAATTAATTATTTAACTTTACCTTAATCTTGTCATTAGGGCTTAATCAACGTTATTTCATGTGTTTAATAAATTTTACTAATGAAGTAGTTAACCTTAATAAACTTAGAAAGTTGTGTTGGCCTGCAACTTTATCATGAAGGAAAGTTGTACTCAAGTCCTTAATCTAGTCATGCATCCATCGAGCATCATGTTTACTATTCCATCATGTTGAAGCATATCATGTTATCGTGTAGCTTCCGTTAACGGAGAGTTTAACGTTGTCGCACTAGATCCCAAGGAAGAGTAGACTCAGGAGTTGGGTGTTGATCCAGAGCTCGAGACCGTCTCCCCTGAATACCAAGGCAAGCCCCGGATGCATTCAAACCCTTCCTTGATTTTATAGAAGTTTTTATCGCTTTAATTATGCAGTGTTGCATTAAGTAATAAGAGTGGAGTGAAAACCCACCAGTTGCATTACCTGTCTTATTCCCATACTCCTTGCTACCTATTATTTGGAAAATGCATAGTAATGCTTAGCCCTGCTTAATTAGCTAGGTCAAAAAGTAAAAGAATGAAAAAAATGAGGATGGCTTTATCTGTGAAATCATGATGATAGTTAATAAATCGAGTCCGGACGGATAAATTGCATTGGGAATGGAGTCCCTTTGTAGTGTTTCCATCTGTTGATGCCCTAGGTCCCGTTCGATGGTGAATTGGTGATATCGAGAAACTAGAAAATCCACATGCATGAAGTGATATACTGAGGGTTGGAGCCCAGGTATGTCATGGAGTGATATATAGTGAGCTAGAGTCCCCACATATATCATAGTGTGGTATACTGTGGGTTTAAGTTCCCACGTATATTGGTACACTGGGTCATAGTGCCCACGTGTATCATGTGGTGATATATGGCTGCAGTTGTTATCCCGGTATATCTGTAATCTGGTATGCATCGGAGTTAGAGTCTCTGGTATATCAGTGATCTAGGTCCCAGCTGGGTATGAAAATGGATTTGAATCGCTGTTGCTTCTCGGAGAAGAAGACCCGATCGGTGTTCATCATCGTAGTAACAACTTGAATGATGATAAGGTATCAATATGAAGTTGCTTGTTAATGTTGAGCTAGAGCAAAATAACTTTACTTTCTGTTATAAGCAAAGATAAGTTAAAATTTGATCCACAAGAGCTTTTCTGCAAAAATTCCTACGAGCCTTACCATGTCCCTCTGTCCTGCATTTCTGAGTCTTCACCCCTCTTTTTCATCGGGTCAGCCTTGTTGAGTACTTTTGTACTCAGGGTTTGTTGAACCCTTGTTGCAGGTGAGTCCCATGCACAGGATTGCTTTGCACCCTGCTGCATGACAGTCGTTGCGGAGAGTGACGACGAATATGCTGTCTCGCTCTTGGGCAGAGCGTATCATTAAGGTTTTGTAATAAGTTATATTGCTACTCCACTACCCATATGGTTGTAATAATTAAAAACATATGGTTTGTAAGTTTAAAACTAAACGATTTGTAAACTTATGTTATTGTAATCCTTTCGCTATTTTACTCTGATATATCTTATTTGTATAAAACCGTTGTAATACTGCAATATCTCTTTGTAATGATTGATCCTACTCGAAGAATCATGGATGATTTGGAATTTACCCGACAGACCTTTTAAGTCTTATGGAACACATTCATGGTTATTAGTCTGTTTAGACAATAATAATGCATGTGGGCCATAGGATTTAGGAGGTTCTGCCACAGTAGTTCTTAAACTATGGGTAAACAACAAACTAAGCCATTTATGGCGGTGATACTCGATCTAGTATAACTCAAACACTACTACAGAATTGATTTTACAAGAATCCCCAAAAATCTTTACAAGGTGGGCGCTCCTTTTGCTCGCCTCGGTTAATGCGTGCTATTAATGGAGGCTGGCATTTTCAATTTATCGAGGTAGGACACTTTTGCCTACCTCGGAAAATCGATTTACCATGGCGTTTGTCTTAAGACAACCACCTACAAAAATAACCTATTTTTGGAGGCGCTCATCTTAAAACACCCACCACCATAAATTGACTTTCCGAGGAGGGCCATAAAATAACCTATTTTCGGAGGCGGTCATCTTAACCCACCACGATAAATCGATTCTCCGAGGCAGGCATCCTATAAGACCTGCCTCCGAAAATGCGGAGACCTAGCAGGCCCAGGGCAAGGCCCGATAACCATCTTCGTATAAATAATGGAAGTTAGGGTTTCTCACTAACTTCTCCTACCCACACTCCCTTTGAGCGACGCCCCCTCCCTCCGCATGTCGCGCCACACCGCCTGCTTCCTCTACTTCGTAGAGCCCCTCCTCCCTACGCTCCCTCCTCCATCCACGCCCCCTTTCTCTCCCACGGCAGCAGCAGCTTGGATCTCGGCATGGTGGATCTGGCCCGCGACGCGGGGTGGCGCAGTGGCACGTAATGCGCGACGCGCCGGAAGGGCCATGGGGTACGTCATCATGGCGCGGGGCGTCCGTCGGGCCAGATGGCGTGTCATCACGGGGCCAGGCGATGCACGACATGCGGTGGTGCAGGGCCAGGCGGCATAGGTCCACGAGCGACGACTGTGGAGGTACGTACAAGTCTCTCCCTCTCCCTCTCTCTTCCTCTCTACATCACTCTCACTCTTTCCTTTCCAGATCTGGTGCTGGCACAAACGACTGTGGCGGGCAAGAGTCTAGAGCCAGCAGGTCCTTCTCCACTGATGACGGGTCTAGAACCAGACACAGCGTGTCTAGAACCAGCCACGACGG
The DNA here is from genome assembly GCA_023333625.1 of Bothriochloa decipiens. Classification (NCBI taxonomy): domain Eukaryota; kingdom Viridiplantae; phylum Streptophyta; class Magnoliopsida; order Poales; family Poaceae; genus Bothriochloa; species Bothriochloa decipiens. The sequence goes on along the minus strand of CM041639.1, from coordinate 2,271,841 downwards.
GTCCATATCCGTCCAGGATAGGTCGCCTCAAGCTGGATGTGGCAGCATGGATGCGACGGTGGCGCCCTCGGCTCCACAACGACGACGGTCGGGCCAGAATCAACTAGTGGGTTGGGAATGGGCTCACTGGTGGGCTCTGAAACGGGCTCGTGCACGGGCTCATGGATTATTTTTTGTTTTTAAACGATTAATTGAGGCAGACATCCTAATGCGCCCACATAGGTTAATCGATTAACCATGGCGGGCACAGGCAACCACCACGCTGAAGCCACGATAACCGTGATCTTACAACCCCGGCTTACACCTTTACCGCCACGAAAAACCAAAAACACCCATCACAATTAATCATTTTGTAGTAGTGAAAATCACCAAGAAAAGGCTTTCACAAAAATAAAAACAAGATATTCCCAAGGAGGAGGCAAGAAAGGTGAAGTCCACACAAATTTGTTATGGATTGAGCAAGAGTTCGTCACCTATGTTAGAGTGCATAGCGGAAAAAGACCATGCTCGCTATATCCACGAGCCGACAACCCCTCGGGCCTAGGTCCACTAGAGCCCATAATGACATAAACAGTCATTTCAACTTTCACCGTGACTCCCGTTGAATTTCTCTATCAACCCCTCATCCAAACAAGTGCTAACCAGTTGAATTATTTCTCAGTCCAATCTAGCTAAAAATAAATTAATTCTGTCAATAATCTGGCAGCATGTGTACGCCTAGCCAATCATGTCTAGTCATCTTTCCCCAGTACACATTGTGTTACCTCAACGATCGTTAGGTCTGTGGCACATGCACAATTGCACACACGCAAGAATAGACGAGATGTGGAGTTGGAGCACATGATGCTATCGCCTCACGCGATGACCTTGACCTCGATTCCATGCAGCGTGCACACATGGCCCGGCTCATCATCGATCAAATGTCTCCGTCGTGCCGTTGCACGTCAATAATTTAAAATCTGTGATGTTTACATTATACACACTGGTCAGTTAGCTAGTTGGTGTGATGATAACTCCTGCCATATATATAGTGATTAAATACCGTGTGAGTTCTTTTCGCAAAAAAAAAAAAACGTGTAAGTTCACATTCTGGCCGTCCAAATTGTGAATTATCACATTGATCAGTTGGGATATATATAGCTAAATGCCAAGTTGGCAAGTTGGGATAGATGGTCCATTACGAATCTTCGCAGCTGTGCACTGCAAAAATAAATCTTATTATGTGAGCTCTGAGCTGTCTGTATTGGAGCCTAGCTAACACCGCTTACGCAAAACGGTCTCGTTCCCTTCTTTAAACTGTATGGTAGGAGTATCATATTTATGACAGTAGTATAATAAAATGCAAAGACAGAGCGGTGTATATACAACACACCTTCCTGGATTCCTCGAAGGTTCTGAGCGAGTACATTGCACCCCGTCTTAATTAGAATGGTATATATAATATGACTTCTAAAAAGACTCGATATAATGCTTATACATATGTGGAAAATTCAGAATCACATGTGCGCAATTGTCCGCCGGGCCATGCGCTGAGCCGCGTGAATGGCCACCGGCCGCGCCTTCGCTGTCGCGCACGCATCGAACAACAATCATCGTCGAGCAGCAGGATGACGTGGGTGCAACAATCATCATCGAGCAGCAGCATGACGTGGGTGAAAGAACGTTCTTCATGGTCCTCGCCAACGTCACATAAGAGGGGCCGTTGAAACCAACAAGGCCAACTATCGTGGGAGAAGGTACATGTGGCCAAAACATATACAGTAGTAGAGCTAGAAAATTTTATAGACAGAATATTTTTGTTATGTAGAAATACTTATCTAAAAATCTAAAAATTATAGTGCCAGGGTTTTGGCCGGGGGGCTGACGTACCAGCCGACGTGGACGATGAGGGGACAGGGGCAGCGGCATACCAGCCGACGTGGACGATGAGGGGATAGGGGCAGCGGCGTGCGGCAGTGCGGTCGGGCGGCAGGTGCAGGAGAGTAGAGAGAGGGCGGAATAAAGGAGCTTTCGCTATATTCTTTTCTTGATCAATCCGATTACATCTGCCTAGTTTTTATAGTCCGTACCCGGACTAGACTCCTAAACCAACTGGAAAATCCTTATAAGATTGGATCTTCTTTTACAAACTCCTTTCTTAACATAACTCAATTTTTCCAAAACCTAACAAAACTCGATAAGGAAACTAATGACTTGATGACGCGGGACCGACGACGGCAGCGGAGGTGGGCGCGCAGCCCCTCTCTCTCCCACACGCACGCCTAGGGCGCCCCCCTAGGCCCGTGTGGTGCGGCAAGGCCTGTGGCGCCCTTCGCTGGGTTCCAAGTTAGCCCAAATTCTTTGACCAGAAGAGTGGCCCGTGTAGGGCGTGTGACAGTACTCCCCCCTTCTCCACTCGGCGTTTCCTCGCGCCGATACATCATCCAAGTCTCGACGCCTTGCAATGACGGCGATGAACTTGGTGGTATTGCGTTCAATAAGCACACCAGGCGTCCTTCCATCAGGTCGTTGAGGACGATGTTCTAATGTGTCTGGGATGGTTGGAAGTCTAAGCAATACTAGAGGGTGCCGATGTAGCCATAGAACTGGTAGTTGAAGGAGCCCAGGATGCCCCCAGCATAGAGGCCGCCTTGCGCTTGCTGAAGAAGATACCGAGGTATTGCTACAGAAGTCTCAAAGCGAGCCATAGTTCATGGTGGAGCCGAGAAGCCACATCGGGTAAAGCGCTGTTGGGTGTGCGACGGCGGGACCGACGGCGGCGTCGGAGTTGGGCATGCGGCCCCTCTCTCCCTCACGCGCGCACCTAGGGCGCCCCTCTAGGTCCATGTGGTGCGGCAAGGGCCATGGCGTCCTTCGCTGGGCTCCAAGTTGACCCAAATATAGATGTATAGGTATATATATGTAATTTGCTGTTGTCAGAGAATTGCTACTGACGTATGGTAGTAAGTACGGACTACGGAGTACTTATCAAACTGATGAAAAATAGGTACGATGATGATGCACATGATTGGTCAATCAAAAAAAAAAATACTACATAGAGTAGATCTATGAATTAATAACACTTAGCATCTAGCTAAAGTTTGACGACGATTGTATATATCCTGGAGTTAGCTTGGATATACATGCATATATATGGTCTGCATTACACACGATGGATGCAGATAATAATAATACAAGGATGATGATGAAGAAGAGAAAGGCCTATGTTGTGGCCATGGTGATTCAGGTGATCTTCGCCTCCACAATCATACTATCCAAGGCGGCCTTCAACCGCGGGCTCACCACCTTCGTCTACGTCTTCTACCGTCTGTTGGCTGCATCGCTCTTCCCGCTGCCCCTCACCATCCTTCTTGAAAGGTTCTTATATTAAGTGTGTTGTTACTACTAATCAATTCCTCAGTCGCATGAAAACTCGATCAGCTGTAATCCCTGTACCGATCCTTAGCTTGTTTTTAATATCTGTAATTCCACTTTTTGCAGGAGGAGTGCACGCTGTCTTCCTCGTTGCTAGCAAAGATGTTCTTGTACGCTCTAGTCGGGTACATCCATATGTATTATATTGGCCAGAATCTTGCTATGTGTATTTTACCGGGTCAAGCTAGCCAGCTAGTACAATTAGCTCTGTCTGTTCTAGCACTTCCTCTATTCTAAACTACAATATGTTTTAGCTATTCTAGATACAACTTTTTTCTATATATACATGACTAAATACTACATAGTACAAGCAATGTACCTAGAAAAACCAAACTTCATATACTCTGAAACAGAGGGGGTACTATATAAGCAGGTAGGGTGTGTGACCTTTTTTCTTATTATTATTAATTTTTTTTTAAAAAAAAAGAAAATTGATTGCACACTCTTTGTAGGAATACTCTGAGCATGAGCCTGTACAACGGCAGCCTCAAGTACACCTCTGCGACCTTGGCATCTGCCATGTGCAACTCCATCCCTGTCATCACCTTCTTCCTCGCGTTGCTAATGAGGTGTACATATCGATCGACTTGCTATGATGTTACTTAACATGGCTACGATGTTATATATATCGAGAGATAGAGAGAGAGAAAAAAAGAGAGTGCTAGCTGTAGTACTATTATTTATGAGCACTACACAATTGCATTTATGCAGGATGGAGGCGATAAATCTGAAGAGGTCTTCAGGCATTGGCAAGGCCGGCATCGCGCTCTGCCTCGCCGGAGTCCTGGTGATCGCCCTCTACGTTGGATCGTCCCTGAGCTCTCTCAACCACACCCATCAAGGCAGCATCTTGGGCGGTCATGGCGACGGGCAGGCGCCTACACGGCCAGGGCATGTCTCCAAGGGCTTGTGGATCACGGGGACGTTCCTCATGCTGCTTGCCTGCGTCGCATGGTCACTCTGGATCGTCTTCCAGGGGTTGCTGCTCAAGGAGTACCCCAACAAGTTGGTTGCGACACTGATGCAGTGCCTGTTTGGCACGGCCCAGTCGTGCGTGGTGGCGGTGGCCATCGAGAGGGATCCCTCCAGATGGAAGCTTGGGCTGGATCTCTGCTTGCAGTGGCATACTGTGTGCGTGCTCTACAGTCTACTATTTCTACTGGGCTTGGGGGGTTGTGCTTAGTGCTGACTGATGATGCATATGCAGGGCATTGTGGGGACGGGCGTGTGCTTCTACCTGCAGACATGGTGCGTGGACATGAAGGGCCCCGTCTTCCTCGCCATGTGGAACCCCTTGAGCTTGCTGCTCACTGTTCTGGGCTCCTCGCTCCTAGGAGAGACCACCCACCTTGGAAGGCTCTCTCTCTCTCTTTCTGTCCCTGCAACCGATTTTTTTTATTTTTAATTTTTTTAAAATTTTTTTTATAATTTTAATTTTTTATTTCGAAATATGATAGAACTAGTCGCTCACAGTAGGCGTTTTCTAAAAAACGCCCACTGTGTGGGCGTTATATGTGACGCGGCACAGGGCCGGCCAGCGCCGGTGCCAGCTTTTGCGGGCGGCCCCTGGCGCCCAAAAGACGCCCACTGCGTGGGCGTTTTTTGGAGGCGAGGGGACCGCCTGCAAAAGTGCGCGCTGTTTTGCGGGCGGGCCTCGGAGCAGCCAAAAAACGCCCACTGTGTGGGCGTTTTTTGCGCGCAACGGGGCCGCCTGCAAAAGGGCGAGGCCGGCCGCGCACTTTTGCAGGCGGCCCCCTGGCGCGCAAAAGACGCCCACACAGTCGGCGTTTTTTGGCTGCCGCCTATATATACCCAGCCCCCTCTTCAGATTTTCATTATATTCACTAAATTTTTCAGAAAAAAAGAAAGAGGAGAGGAGGGAGGAGAAGGAAGTAAACAGCGAAGCCCTGTGAGTTTGAGACCTCGGCTTTTAGGTAAGTTTCTCATACATTACAAGTCTATTGCTATGCATTAGTAAAATATAATGTGCACTAAAGTTGTTTAGTTTTTAGTTGACTCTGAGTAGATCCGTGAGTAGTATGTATATTAGATCTATAAATAATGATGTTAGAGCATTGCAGTTCATGTTAGAAATAATAATGTTTCTTCTATGCTTTAAACAATGGATTGCATGATTTGAAATATGACGCATATTGTATTTTCTCTGAATAGATATATTTAGGGTTTAGGAATAATGATGTTTATACTATGCTTTAAACAATGGATTGCATGATTTGAAATGTGACGAATATCGTATTTTCTCTGAATAGATATGTTTAGGATTTAGGGTTTAGGGTGTAGGGTTTAGGAATAATGATGTTTATGCTATGCTTTAAACAATGGATTGCATGATTTTAAATGTGACGAATATCGTATTTTCTCTGAATAGATATGCAAAACTTATGGCGGACGGAGTTTTGGAAAAAACGAGGTCGTCCTAGAAAATTGTATCCCGACGTGTCTAGCAAGGATGCTCCTGTTCCTCCTTCAGTCCCTGTCCTAAATTGTGACTGTGGAGAACCGGCTGATATTGGCCAATCTCGTCATGAGGACACAACTATCCGTTGCTACTACACATGCGATGGATTCAATGTAAGTAATTACACCTCTGTCACTGCGTCTTTATTCATTGCTAGTAATTACAACTCTTGCATCTCTAACAATGTCGTTAGCAATCATGTTTTGTAGGCCCATGAGCGGTGTTTTTTCTTTCAGTGGATTGACGGTCCAGATAAATTCGACCCAAGGTATCTCTAGTTTGATAAATGGTGGAAAGAAAAAGCACCGCAGTGGGCGTTTTTTGGGCGCCAGGGGCCGCCCGTAAAAGCCGGCACCGGCTGCGGCCGGCCCTGTGCCACGTCACATATAACGCCCACACAGTGGGCGTTTTTTAAAACCCGCCCACTATGAGCAACTAGTTCTGTCATATTTCGAAACAAAAAATTAAAATTATAAAAAAAATTTAAAAAAATTAAAAATAAAAAAAAATTCCCTGCAACCTGCATATCATTTCACTTCAAACTGCTGGGCTTCTAGCTTGTCACTACTAGATGACACAAGTTTTTTGTTTTCCCGATGATTGGCAGTATACTGGGTGGGATTCTGCTGGTCGGCGGCCTTTACTGCGTCCTCTGGGGTAAAAACAAGGAGGAAACCACACACACCGTGATGGCATCTGACCTTGAAGAGCAGAGCAGTAGAGAGCAAGGCAATGCAGATGCCGCAATCAGCTGTACTACGACTTCCACTGTTTAGAACAAAGCTAGCAATGTAATGCAAGATGAGATGATCTGAAGCAGGTTATTAGCACTGCATTTTGCTTAATAACAATCCGGCCGGCATCTTTGATCCCGGATAATAAACAAGTGTGAGGGGAGGGCGCTTCACCGGCCATAACCATACAGCTGCTGCACAACCTACCTGCTGCTCAACTAGCATATGTTGTAATGTCCACCCACTGAATAATAGTAAATATCTATATATACCCGTGTCTGCAATAGCGAGTCACCAGCAATTGATCAACTTGACTTTGATACTCTACAAGAGAAAAGTCAACCTTATTGCTATTCGTTCAGCCAGAATTTTAATTTGTGGACTCAAAAGTTCTTCCATCGTAACCTGCCATTTCAGTTTGGGAAGAGATCAATCCATCCTCTTACCGCAAAGGCAGCACCCAGGTCGACACGTTAGGAGCCACTATGTAATAATAAAGAGGTGTCTTAATTTTTTTTCCTATATCTAAAAATAAACTAGAACAGGGAAGCCATTTGAAGCTGTGTTAAACATGGTCTTAATAATTTTTTCTTTTTTTAAAAAAAAACAGAACTTTCACTACTCCTCAGCCCCAGCAGAATCGCTGATGGCTAACTCGTCAAGAAACTGAGGTACATCATCCCGGGTAGCATGAGAGCTTCTAGGCAACTTACAACCGACGGCTGCTTAGTTCATGGGCTACCTTATTACAGACACGAGGACAAAAACAAACTTTACACATCACAAATTCAGACGCCATCGAGTGCTGCTTAGCTTCAGCGACGACCCAACGAGCTTGTAAGGGAGAACCAACGCTGGCAGTACGAGCCCACAGGACTCATGTGTGGTGATGAACCGAGAACTCGTATCGCGGCCTAGCGGGAGCAAGCGCTGGGAGTCCACGCGTCACAATTTTACTGGTGGTCCGCACGGCGCTGGGTGAGGATGATCCGTACCCAATTCCCCTGCACCCCACCCCACCCCACCCCCAGCGAGGATAGCCTGTAATCATCTCCTTCCAACGCTGTCTTCACTTCGAACGCATCTGTCTCCAAACGAGGCCAGCTCGAGGTCCTCCTCCATCGCTCGGCATCCAGGAAGAGAATCGACGCCGGCGTGGACCGTGGACGTGTACGTACTCCGATCTTTTTGAATTGCCGTGTGCTAGATGCGCCGCCGCTAGCTAGGTTTAACTTGCCCGCCGCCGCCAAAATGTTTTGTCGTGGCTGTGGATTTTTTTTCTGCTGCTAGGTATACGTTCTTCTGCTATGTATACGTTCTCTCTGGTTCGCATCCAAGGTCATGGCCGGTTGCTGCCGCAGTGCCAGGCGGGCTGCTGCCTCTGTGGCCAGCCGTGGCTGGCAGTGGCCGGCCATGGATTCCTGCTGGGCTAGCTGTGGCCAGCCATGGCAGCCGCCTGCTGTTCTGATCCATGTCCACGGCACCCTCGGTGGTGGCCACGTCCGGCTGAGAGCACATGCTATCGCCTCACGCGATGACCTTGACCTCGATCCCATTCATGCGCGCACATGGCTCGGCTCATCCATCAAATGTCTCCATATCGTGCCGTTGCACGTCAATAATATATAATCTGTGACGTTTATATTATACACACTGATAGTTATTAGTTGGCGTGATGATAACTCCTGCCATATAGTGATTAATTACAGTGTAAATTCACATTCTGGCCATCCAGATTGTGAATTATCACATTGATTCAGCTAAATGCCAAGTTGGCAAGTTGGGATAGATGGTCAATTACGAATCTTCGCAACTGTGCGCTGCAGAATCTTACGTGAGCTGTGGCCTTGTTCAGATCCCAAGTTGGGGAGTGCCAAATTGGCATTTCGCAATAAATACGCACTGTAGCATTTCGTTTGAATTTGGTAAAAATTATCCAAATTTTGACTAATTAGGCTTAAAATGTTTATCTCGCAAAGTACAACAAAATTATGCGATTAGTTTTTGATTTCATCTATATTTAGTACTCCATATATATGCCGGCATTTTGATATGACGGGGAATAGAAATTCTGCATAGTGAATTTGATGGCCAACTTTGAAGAACTAAACAAGGCCTGTGTCTACAAGAGAAAGTCAACCTTTTTGTTTGAAAGCGTGCTCACGTGCTTTATTAAGTGGAAGGGGAAAGCACATAGCAATCGCAAGTAATCCATAGATTACTAGCGAAAACCCACAAACACATACATGAACAACAAGAAACATGAGGGAGGGAGTGAAGGAGGTGGTGGGGGGGGGGGGGGCCTTATTGCTATTCGTTCAGGCAGGATTTAATTTGTGGATTCACAATTTCTTCCATCATAACCTCCCATTTCAGTTTGAGAAGAGATCAGTCTATCCTCGTCCAGGTCGATATGTTAGGCACTATATCTATACCCTAATAATAAAACATGAAAATTTCTGTCCACCCCCAAATCGTCTGCCTGTCCCCTGCCTATTCATGTACGGTTCCATAGAGGACAAGAGAAAAAAAAATAAATAGAAGAAGAGAAAGGTTCCAGCTGTAAAAGTGTAAGAGACAAAGAAAATGTGAAAGGGTCTAAATTAAATTTGAGAAAGTTAAAGATTTCTAATGTAAAAGTTTAAAATACACATTGGGCCTCCTCCTCCTAGGCTCAAATCCGCTTCGTGGGCCTTTTGCGCTAACGGGGCTAGGCTGAGGGATAGCGTGACTTCTTTTTTTTTTTGTTTCCTTTTTTTTCAAGTATAAAACAATAAACTTGTAAACTATGTATAAATTTATAGAATTAAAAAATAAAAAAATAACAAAACTATTTTTCTAAAAATCCTCTTGATTAGGCCTAAACGTGGAAAATTATAGAAATGGAAAAAACAAAAAAGTCGCAAAATAATTTTTTAAAACTCCTCTTGGCTAGGTTTGTAATCTAGAATAAAATATTTTATGCAGTTATAGATCTATGTTTTCTTACAAACAGATAGAGAATGTTTTTCTTGTCGTTTTCATTGAAATTTTTATGATAATCTTCTACTGATGTGTATAATTTATGTTGAAAATTTAAAGTATAATGGATTGGACATATATTGACTGAATTAAAGTCTAAAACAAAATTACAATTTAATTAAATGAAATACAATGTAGGAGCATAAAGCACAAGAGGCCACACCACCACATATGACAAGTCTTATCTCTATGCAAATAGTGATGCAAGCGAACTTAATACTCCTACAGGCTGCCCCCACAATGTCGCATCAGCCGCTTACGGAACTTGTGTATTTACATGGCTCGGCTCTACGCTTGATCTTGCCAACGCCGCACACACACACCTCATTGCATTTGCATCAGGAATTGACAGGAAGATCAGAATTCTACGACTCAAAAACCACGAGAGGTCCATGGTGGTGAAGCAACCGTATGGTGTGCATAGAGTGCGATGCCACAGAGCGGCAGTGTAGAGCTAAGTTCAGCATTTGGAGCTCTAATCTCTACAAGTTCAGTGGCTTTGCTATATGTGAAGCATCTCATAGGGGATGGCGCCCAATTGAGGCTCTATCTGGGACATTATTTGTCAGCATGGATTAGGTGTGGTGCTGGCGTTTGCACCACGCTAGCTACACCCTGTCCTACATCACGCATTACGCTGAAAGCTACAACGCAGTGACGTGGCGAGAGTGCACACTTCAGAAGATATAGAGGAAGAGTTGTGCTTTGCATGGGCGAGCTAGATGTGATAGTAGTGGTGCTTGAGGAGAGATCGACGAGATGGAGTAGACGAGCCACAACTACCACAAGTGTTCACACACTAAACAAAGTTTGATCTTTTAACATAAACAATTATTTCTTTTACACTTAAATCTTCTGTAGAATAAAAATTAGTATATGTTTTTTGTTAACCTGTTGCAACGCACAGGCATTTTTGCGAGTAATAATAAAGAGGTGTCTTAATTTTTTTTCTATATCTAAAAATAAATTAGAAGTCAGGGAAGCCATTATTTTTGGCTTCATTGCCTCTAGTTCTTCTGCGTACTACAGCTTGAAACCAGAGCCATTTGAAGCTGTGTTAAACATGGCTAGATTGTCCTAAGTTTATAGGGAGGATTCACTTTTGAGCCATCAATTAATTTCATAGAAAAATTCATGGTTCATGAACAAAAATATCACGTTACAAACGGGGCCCACAGATAGCAAAAATCGATCTAACCAAAGAGGCGATGACTATTCGGAGCTTAGCTGCTACTGAAGGAAAGCAACGACGGCCTGTGAAGAAACAACGAGTATACAAAGGGTCCTTTTGATCGTTTATTGGCTGGGTGAGGCTCGACTGTGCTGTGGTGCACATGTGAAATGTATAGGCTGGCAGTTTTCAAATATATATTTCATTTCTTAGTGCAGTGATACTTATATATAGGTGTCCTACATATAACACTACCGGAGGCCGTGGCTCTGCCGAGTGTTTTTACACTCGGCAAAGGCTTTGCCGAGCGTAACACTCGGCAAAGTCCGTTCGACAAAAGTTTTCTGCTTTTTATTGGGGCACTCGGTAAAATATAAAAAAATTTTGCCGAGTGTTTGAGGCGGCACTCGGCAAAATATTTCCAGCCGTCATGGCACAGACCGTTAACGGGTATTTTGCCGAGTGCCCATCTCAGCACTCGGCAAATTTTTTTATTTTTTTAATAAAATTTACCGAGTGCCACCGACCTGGGCACTTGGCAAAGTTATTTTTCATCTTTTAAAAAAATTACTTTGCTGAGTGCCCCTGCCCAGGCACTCGGCAAAGTTTTTTTATTTTTTTTTAAAAATTCTTTGCCGAGTGCCCCTATCAAGCACTCGACAAAGAATTTCTGATCTTTTTTTAAAAAATATACTTTACCGAGTGCCGTGATAAGGCACTCGGCAAAGAAATTTTATATTTTTTTAAAAAAAAATTCTTTGCCAAGTGCCTTAACCATGGCACTCGGCAAAGAGAGAATTGCAATTTTTTTTACATTCCATTGTAATAGACAACATACTAGCACATCACAGCACATAAATATCAAATTCAAGTTCCATCATCAAATTTACAAATTTAAAAGTTCTCCATCATAACAAGATCCACAAGTCCAACAAGTTCCACTCTTTCCACAGATTTAAAAATGCATGAAAAAATCTAATATACTAGCTAGCTAGAACTGCAATCAAAATCCATCATAGAAGAGCAAGAAATAAGATCCTTGCCTTACAAGCTCAAGTTTGCAAAAGATCAATAGTGACCTCATCCTACATCTGGCTCAGCTCCAGCAACAGCAGATCTCTGGCTTCCTGTGTTCAGAGGTGTAAAGAAATGAGAACTCAACAGCAGATCTCCAGCAACCAAATCCTGCTGGAAGTACACAATTATATCTTAAAAATCAAAATTGGGTTGCAAGGAGGATATATTGTTCAGAACAAGAACCAAGTACAAGTGCATTCTAAATAATTTTAGTGTAAGGCAATTAGCAAAATATATTCATTATGCAGAGAAACAGTGAGAGGATAGAAAACTGATTTACCACTTGTGAATCCAGCAAGTATACCTCAAAGAAACATGTGTCAAAAAATAGCAAGCACACAGGAAGTGGTGAAATACCTGATAGTAGGCGCTGGTTCATTGTTAGACATCTACGACATGGATATACATCCAGTACTACCTGCCAAATGATAGCATAACGATTATGCCATTTATTTTCTGATATCTAAATGTTAGGAACACCATCAAGCTACAAATCATCCTAGTATCAAACCAGGTTACTGGTTTGGAAATGCTTCTACAACACTAATTATATCTTCATGCTCAGGTTGCCAGTAAACTCAATATGATTTAGAGTAATTGTCTTATCATTTTTTTGTCTGTTTACTTGGTACAAGATATCTGAAGTGAGCACTATTGGCCAGCACACTACGTGAAAAAATTGCTCGAACTGAAATTGAAGAGAGCTGCAGCCGCTGCACAACTTGGATATGGATTACTAGTGACTATGCAGCAGCTCACTGAAAGAAAAACATTGAATTTCAAATGAAAAAAACTTTGGGGTCTACTAAGCAGCCTGCACAACCCAATGGCACAAGCATTAGAAGGAATAGACTCACAGAATCTGTATAAAGCATATAATAGCATTTCTTTTGCTCTAAAAAAAACTATTGCTCTACTGCTATCAGCACATACGCTAAATGAAGAGGGAGTCCAAATGTTTCGAAGGACAATTTTTGGAAAACAGAAGAACTATAATGTTGGTTACTAACTATGTTAGGCTAGAGGCTGTCATATCATATGCATGAAGAATTGTTCTAAAGTGTAAAACTGTAGGGAAGCAGCCAGTAAAACTGTTGAGAAGCAGGCATTGCTAGGTTGACAGGCAAGAAGAAAACACTGAGCCACAATCTTTCAACCAGAGGAGGTTGTGCAAAGCAGGAGCTCTTCTCAATTTATATTGGTCACGATGTCAATGGCATGCGCTACTGCCGACAGAGCTTACCACATTTTGATACCTGCCAAAAAAAAAAAAGAAGAGGTCTCCCTTAACACTAATATTTGGTATATCATCCTGTTGCTCCATACATCCAAGAACACCATTAGTTTATCCGTACTACCTTTACTGCAGAGTCGTTCAATAAGAGTACGATAGTTAATCCACTAACTCAAGATATGTTTGTGCTAAAGCACCACTGTGTGTATCCACTATAGCACTTCTATTCGACAAACACTAAAGTCATCTTTCCTCTGAAATATGACATCCCAACTAAGGTGCTTCATACAGATGAACAATGTTATTATGCCTAATAAATTTATTTTAATAGAACTACCAACCTTCTAAATATTTCTTAAGCAATTGTTGATTAGCAAATATTATAACATTTAGCAGGAAGATAGACTTTCTAATAACAAAATCAGTGCATGTTTTAGTAGCCACCATATAGTAACTATGAAATAAAGTTGAATTTTGTAGGGGTCAGGATGGGAGGTACATAAAAATCTGACCCCCAGCGTGAAACAAAGCAGCCCAATCCCGCCTCCCTCGCCACGCTCGCATCGCCTTCGGTTTATGTATCTCCATCGAGAGGGGGAGCTTCTACTCCAAGACCTCGAGTGGGCCTGCAGAAACGAACAACAACTAAAAAACAGATGCAATAATAAAAGGACAACAGATGCAACAACATAAGAACAACAGCTGCAACATCCAAAAATCGACAACTACAACATGTTGAAATCAGCTATTACAACACATTGAAATCGATTTTGCAACATATTCAAAATCAACTGTTGCAACATCTTAATCGACTACTACAACATCCATGAAAATATGTTGCAATATCTAAACAACAACAGTTGCAATATCAAAAATAACATGTTGTGGTATCTAAACAACAACAGTTGCAATATCGAATAACACATGTTGCAACAAACGATTGAAACCTATAGCAACATCTAGAGAGAACCAAGTGCAACAATGGCGAGATTTGAAAACACCGAGAGCTCGCCGGAACCCTAGCCTACTAGAACATCTCCAGAAAATGTACTGCAACAAACCAGAGAGAGCCATTGCAACAAGCGAGATTAGATCCAGATCCAGATCCAGAGAAGTAGAAGGAGGATGAGGGTGAGGAGGAGCAGAAGGAGGAGTGTGAAGGAGAAGGAGGAGCAAAGCTCGGATCCAGGACTCACCTACCTCGACGGGGAAGCTGCCCCTTAGCCGTCGTCTCCGGTGGCATGGAGGGTCGGCAATGGGGAGCAGGAGGCAGGAAGGGAGAGATGCGCGCGGCGCACCAGTAGCCACCGCCGTCATACTCAGCTTCGGCGCTAAGGGAGGGCGCGCACGGCTCACCGGAAGCCACTGCTGTCGTCCTCGCTCCGGCACCATGGAGGTCGCAGAACAAAAAGCGGGGGAATGGAGAAGGGAGGGAGGGGAGAAGACGGAGGTGCATGGCTTGTCGGAAGGTGCCGCCATCGTTCTCACTCTGGCTCCATCACGGCGTGGAGGTGCGCTGGAGGGAGCTCGGACGGCGACCGCGGCGGAGAAGCAGAGGGCGAGCGGAGAAAGAGGAATTAAGTAGACGCGCAGATGGGCGAGAGGATAAGGAGGGCTAGTGGGTGACGCGCATACAATCGAGTGGACCAGTGGGCGGTCCGGTGGGCGCGTGACACCCATCCGACACACGTCGGATGTACAACTCCAAGCATTACCGATAGGTTAAACATAGGTTAATCATATAAGCTAATACTCTACTTAGCCCCGTTATCTGTTATTGGCCTATGATTCACTCATATTTTGACGTATTTAAAATAAAAATAGAATAAATAAAAGATGAATGAAAATAATAAAACATGAAAATGAAGAAAATGGAATAAAGAAAATAATTAATAACAATAAAAGAAAAGAGATATTACTAGGAACATTCAAACACAGATGGATTAGGAGAGGTACATGAACATCCAAACAATCCCTTAAACTCCTTTGATTTTGAGAGTTAATAAAGGGTTAAAAATTCAAGTCATTTTGTTTTGAGGGGATAAAAATAAAATCATCTTGTGGCGCAGCACAGTAGCCACAGGAGCCCAAGCCCGTGGAGCCGAAACAAATGGGCCTTAATCGTGGAGCCGAAACAAATGGGCCTTAATGGGTTGAGGTTTTGAGAGCTGAGTTTTTTTTTTTCAGTCGCAAGAAGTCAAGGACGAGACCGACGGACCGTGGCTGCACTTTCTTCTCCACTTGATTCGCTGTGAGATCTCTCATCCATTCGACACCGCCCTCTCTCTCGTCGCGACGACTGGGGGAGACCGCCGCCGCCGCCCTTCGCCAGGTGCCCAGGTCTCCTCCGTGTCCTTCGCCGGCGACGAGAGGTCCACAGGTTCGCCTACCCGTTCCTCTCCCTTGGTGCTGGGCGAAACCGATCTCCCAAACCTACTACCCTAGCTGAGGCTTCCCATTTGTTTACTTGCATCCGAATCTGGTTTATGTTACAAGTGTAGCGTGGCTGCACCTGGATCTGATCTATTTACCAGCGTAGCGTACTTGTTGCATTCGGATCTGGTCTAGTTACGAGCGTAGTACAGTTGCACTCGGATCTGGCGTAGAAGAGTTCGTTAGTTTTTTACGAATTGGTCTGAGCGAACTGGATGCTTGAACTGTGGTGTCAGTTGAAGTTGCTGTTGGTGTGATTCCAGTAAAGGACAGTTGATCTTGCGTCCCGAAGTATGCCACCACACATACACATGGTGCCTTACTCGAATATGATGTTCCGAATTTCCAGATGCTATAAGTCATTAACAAATTGTTGTCTTTGTCTGACCCCTTTTTTTCTGTACAAGAATTGGATTTAGTGCTTTCAGTTAGCATGTGTGTTCGAATCCAGTGTTCGTTTGAATCATATACTGAAAAAAGAAAACAAATCACTGATTGATTCTCTTTTTTATGCCATGCTGCAGCAATTCAGTAGAAATGGCTGATGGTGAGGACATCCAACCTCTTGTCTGCGACAATGGCACCGGAATGGTCAAGGTCAGTCCTTCTCCCCCTTAACTTGTACAACCATTATCTCATTTCCTTCCAAATACGCCACTAATTATGTCTGTCTATCTATCTATCTATCTTCCAGGCTGGTTTTGCTGGTGACGATGCACCGAGGGCCGTTTTCCCTAGCATCGTGGGTCGTCCTCGCCACACTGGTGTCATGGTAGGGATGGGTCAGAAAGATGCCTATGTTGGTGATGAGGCGCAGTCCAAGAGAGGTATTCTCACGCTCAAGTACCCGATTGAGCACGGTATTGTCAGCAACTGGGATGACATGGAGAAAATCTGGCATCACACTTTCTACAACGAGCTCCGTGTTGCTCCTGAGGAGCACCCTGTGCTGCTCACTGAAGCTCCTCTCAACCCAAAGGCCAACAGGGAGAAGATGACCCAGATTATGTTCGAGACTTTCAATGTCCCTGCCATGTACGTTGCAATTCAAGCCGTGCTTTCACTCTATGCTAGTGGGCGTACTACTGGTATGAACTGCTGCTTCCTTTGGTTTTGATTCAGTTTCCTAGTGATATCTCTCTATGGTTCCATTATGTTATCAAGTGTTTATCTGAGATTATTGTCAAGTGTATCTCTTCTATTCTTGGTCATGAGATTGCATAACACAGATACAATGCCTATGTGGTTACCAGCTCGGCCTGTAGGGTGATACGAATTAATAAGTATCTCAACTAATATACCAAGTGTAAATAATGGAAGCTAAAAATTAACTGTTTTCACTCTGTGGCTGAAATTTCCTCTTTTTTTCTCTCAATCTATAGGTATTGTACTCGACTCTGGTGATGGTGTGAGCCACACTGTGCCCATTTATGAAGGATATGCCCTTCCCCATGCCATTCTTCGTTTGGATCTTGCTGGCCGGGACCTCACGGACTCCCTCATGAAGATTCTCACCGAGAGGGGATACTCGTTCACAACCTCCGCGGAGCGAGAAATTGTAAGGGACATCAAGGAGAAGCTTGCATACATAGCCCTTGACTATGAGCAAGAGTTGGAAACTGCCAAGAACAGCTCCTCAGTTGAAAAGAGCTATGAGCTACCTGATGGTCAAGTTATCACCATCGGTGCAGAGAGGTTCAGGTGCCCTGAGGTCCTCTTCCAGCCGTCCATGATTGGTATGGAGGCTGCTGGAATCCATGAGACAACATACAACTCAATCATGAAGTGTGACGTGGATATCAGGAAGGACCTCTACGGCAACATTGTGCTGAGTGGTGGTTCAACTATGTTCCCGGGTATTGCTGATCGTATGAGCAAGGAGATCACTTCCCTGGCACCAAGCAGCATGAAGATCAAGGTCGTTGCACCACCTGAGAGGAAGTACAGTGTCTGGATAGGAGGGTCGATCCTAGCCTCGCTCAGCACGTTTCAACAAGTATGTATTGTTTATATTACTTCCAGCTTGTGCACTTTCTTTCCTTTAACTTATAATATGGCTGAAATGAAAACACTTCTGAATTGTGTTATGATGTGGTTCTGATGTACTAGATGTGGATCTCGAAGGAGGAGTATGATGAGTCTGGCCCAGCAATTGTTCACAGGAAGTGCTTCTAGGTTTCACAAGTTCCTCATCATTACCTAGTCTCAAGTTATGTCCCTTTCATTGCTCGAGATATGTGGCAGATTTGCATGCTACGTTTATTTGCATCGGACATTGAGTCTTCTCTGGGATAGACCCTTCTTTGTGTGTTGTGGCTTCATATGTGGTTTGTGAGATTAGTTGTTGTCAAACATGCTTGGCTTGATTGGTTGTACCTGTAAGAGCTGATAGTTATATAAATTCCTTGGAGTGTGCTGGTGCTATCATTAGTCCTGTATGTATCTGAATTCCGAAAGCATTGTTATCTGAGCACCCGTGCAAGTATGAACTTCAAGTATGCTTTGGTAGTTTGTTTGCAGCCATGTCAACTTGTCAAGGATGCAGTGCAGATGTTTGAACAATATACCAACTGGAGATTATACAACCATGGAAGCCTGGTTTGGATTCTTCTAGTTGAACCACTACATAAAAAGAACTTGTATTTTGCATAGTAGCCCCTATTCTATGTCAAACAAAGTAGTATTTGATGACACTGCAAAAGTTAGGTCTTCAGGAGTCTCGAGATGTTTTGCAGCGTAAAGTTAAGGGGGGAAAAAACCCCATCTTGGAACAGTGTTCACTTCTCTTACAGCGATGGTATCAACATGAAGCCAAAACTCGAAACTTAAGTTTCTTCTAGCGTTACCATGTAAATAGTTCTCATAAGAAAATCATCGAAAACTTACTCTCATTCGCATGTTCCCATGTAATAAATAGCTTGGTGCCAGCCATGTTTACTTGTCAAGAAGTCCCATTGACAAAAGACATATTGGCAAGACTAAAAATATAAAAGTATATAGCGCAGTGCAGGTACTGAACAATGAACAAACAGGAGATTATACAGCAATGGTAGCCTGGTTTGGATTCAACTAGTTCATTCATTACAAAACATTTTTTACAAAAGTTGCCTCTGGCCCATTTTATATCAAGTGAAGTATTTTCTGACACTGCAAGAGTTTGAGAGTTTCATGAGTCTCGATGATGCATTTTGCAGCGTCAAATTTGACCCCAAAAAAAATCACCTTGTAACAGTGTTTACACTTACAGCGATGGTGGAAACAAATCATCATACAAATGAACCTGGAATTTGCTTTCTCATAAGATTTGGCAGGACTGACCTACTCTATGCTTTTGGTACAGATGGTGCTTTTATATTTCATTATTATCAACATGAAGCTAAAACTCTAAAGTTTACTTTCGTCTACTAGTTTTTGTGTCCTGAAGGCCAGCAGCTCCACGCATCATTAGACGTCATAAGAAAATCATCAAAAATCTCCTTGCATTCGCGTGTACCATGGTAGTTACTAGTTAGCCACTTGACTTGAAGGCGGAGGTCAATGGGTTGTACGCTTCCACGCATTGTCTGAATTTTTCTTCTGGTTCAGCCTGGAGGATACAGATGTGTTCAGAATTAACATCTTTGATATGGTTAAATAAATCAACAAAAAAGAACCAAGCTATTGTTGTGGCTATTTTTATGTTCAATCCACAGTTTCAACAAATCAATTCAATCTATTTGGTATTTTGTGCGTGTCAATTTGGCAATATTAGAATAGGAAGCTGCGGGGGCCTATTTGGACTGTCCGGCTAGCGCCATATCGGGCCCTGCGCCCACATGGCTACAATTGATATGATTGCTCTATTATAGGCAACGATCACCATTAAGGTTCCTGTTTCTATAAGCCAAACCCTAAGTCATCCTTGCCCAGTTGTCAAAAAAAAAAGTCATCCTTACCTATATAAGTGTACCTTAATCAATTATCCCCGCTTGTTTACAGGAAATGCATGCAAAACAGTTACTTGAAGATAGCGTTTGAAATAGCCATCAAACTTCAGCACCAATCACCAGAATCACACAATGCGAAGATAACACACATACTATGGCACCAACCTGTGAAGGCCCTTGATGTTTGTCGGGGTGCCACTTGAGAGCAGATGCACGACAACTGCAGAAACACCATGTTGAGACAGAACCAATTAGCAACTGTGACAATGAAGCCCTGCAAGTGCAATGAGCTGTTGTAGGAAATGTTTAGATGACTCACGCAGCCTTAATATGATCCAGCTTTAAGGGGCCTAAAACTGGCAACCCGAGAGAGATTCTATAGCTTCGCAGATCATCATGGCCTGACTCTTCCTCATCGACATCACTTTCGTTCCAGAACTTTTCTTTTGATTTGGCAGAATGAGATTCCTCCCTCCATTGAAAACCACTAGGATTACTACCAAGGCCGTAATTCTCCCCAGGACAGTACCATGTAAAAGATTTCTTACCACCATAGGTACCATATGGTGTGTCTGTGCATTCATCATCATCATCATAGCTTTTCCAGTTCTGTCCACCTAGGTTAATCAGCAATGTGCACTTCTTGTCATCCAAATATAGAGAAAATAATTTGGAGGTAACAGCAGATCATGAAGTGTAAACTTATCCATAATAATAAAAGGTACACAGAAAATATGCTAGGGATGGTCATACGGATGTATTGATGTCACTATGACATATAGAAATTAGAATCCACATTTTAAGTAAATAGTGGAGCAAAAATCATTAGAAGCCAATGTTCACATGGAAATGTTAATGCAGAACAAGTGCAACCAATTCATAGTAAAAGGTTGGCAGAGCACTCATGTTTTGTATATGTTAGTATCCATTCATCAGTCTAGTATTCTAGATGATTGAAAACATAAAAATTGATTTGTAAAAAAGAGCACAAGCATTTAAAATTCAAAATTCATTCAAGAAAAACAATTTGAAAGAGCTTACGCTTATTTCTTCCGTAGGGATTTTTTCCTGGAGAAGAGCGCCGGACCTTTGATCTGCTACTACTTTTCTGCTTTCTTGTTTGTTTGCTACTGCTTTCCTGTAGAGAACATTGCTGCGTATTTGAAGCAATCCATTTTCACAGGGGGAATATATTTCCGAATAAATAAAAGAGAAAAAGTCAATCACATGTACGAACTGGACTGTGGTTCAACTAGAGTCAGAAGAAATCACATGTCCGGTTCAGTTATACCGGGACAACGCATTGAAACGGGGTGGAGAATACAGCTCCAGAAGCTAAGTCCTTAGAGGAATTTCTTAGAGACAAGTTCACAAGTCTGCAAGTAGAGAGAAAACCCACAAGTAGGAAAATGGTGACCAAGACAATACCTGACATGGGCTGCCGCCATTGAGCAGAAGGTTCTTGAGGGTGCTCTTTGCATCCCCACGCTTTTCACGGACGGAGAAACGGACACGAGGCTGCCCAAAATAACTGTTAGGTTCCAAATGATTCAAGAAATGCCGATGCCATGGTGCATGGCAAGTGGTTCAGGAGCAATGGTTTCAGCTTTGGGTTTGCACTGGGCTGGATCTTGTAAGACAAGAAGTTATATTATAGTTTCATATACAAGACGAAAACTAAATGTGCAGTAACTTTTATTCAGCTGCTCATTAATTAAGAATTCCAAATATAACTGAACTAACAGCTCGCAGAGTGATAGCGCGCAACATGACACGCACATTTTGTTTAGAGAGGACAAGGAAATGCGAGCTGACAGTAGTTTGATACTGAAAACTGGAATTCCAGGGATGGTGTGCTGACACGGAAGGTTTTGCGTCGCCGTTGTTTAGCTTCCTAGACAGACTTAATCCCACTTGCATCTATTACTAGTAAGGAGGCAAATCGGGCAAGTAAATATGCATGGTGGGGATGAGGTTACTAGGCAGGGGCGTACCGCGGATTTGGAGAGCGCTGGGGCGGAGGAGTGGAAGGCCCGTGCCGCCCACCCCGCCGCCGCGGCGCCCCTCCGTGCAGCCGCTGCTGTCAGCATCCCCTCCGGCTCTCCGTTGCTCGCGGCGGCGGCGCACGGCGACAGGGAAGAAAGGAGGGCGATCCCCTCTCTAACCTTTCTTCTTCTGTGACAATACACAGAAGATCGGGCCGCACAATTTTGATCCAACGGCTGGCTGGAGGCAAGTGTTTGCAGAAAAGCCCCTCACGACTAATTATTTTGCGAAGAAACTCTGAAATGGAGCACGGATGGCGCTTTTAGATTATCCAACCATGAGATAATATTGTTTTTACAAATCACCTGCGGTCCTCCATGATGATTTGTGTAAGCTGTGTATTTGTCAGATCTGAACTTTCTAAATAACTCAACATAAACCTAGGTCCTAGTATCATCTTACGCATAATGGCTCATTGGCTCAAATAGCCAAAGGAAGCTGCTTAGTGGCTATTCAATAGCTATCTTCGAGGAGCTGTTTTACATGTGTTTTGCCAAATTGAAAAGCACAGCAGTAAGCATACCATATAGATTGAATTGATTTGTTGAAACTGTGGATTGAACATAAAAATAACAAAAAAAAAACTTGGTTCATTTTTATTAATTTGGTTAACTGTATCAAAGACATCAATCCTGACAGCCTCTGTACTCTCCAGGCTGATGCAGAGGAAAAATTCAGACGATGCGTAGCGACATACAACGAATGCGAGTAGTTTTTTTTTGATGATTATGAGATTTCTTGTGAATTCTACTGATGCGTGGAGCTGCTGGTCTCCTGGAAACAGAAACTAGTAGATAGAATAGAAGAAAGTAAAGTTTAGAGTCCTGGATTAATGTTGGTAACGAAATATAAAAGCATACTAATACTAATCTGTACCAAAAGCATAGATTAGGTCAGTCCAGCCAAATCTTATGATAAAGCAAATTCAAGGGAACATTTGTATGATTATTTGGTTCCACCAACGCTGTAAGTGTAAAGTAAAAGTAAAACACTGTTCCACTGAGGTTTTGTCAAATTTGACGCTACAAAATGTATCCACTAGACTTAAAAATCTCAAAACTCCTGAAGTGTCAAGCAAATACTTCATTTGACAAAAAATGCAGCAGAGGCTACTCTTGTAACACTTGTTTCATGGCGATTGAAAATCCAAAACAGACTACAATTGTGGTATTATATAGAATAGAAACCGGAAAACCCAGCCCATGTACAGAGCCATTCATACTTGCACAGATGCAAAGATTACAAAGCTTCCAGCATACATACAAGGCTATACGTAGCAGCAGCACAGTCCAAGCAATTTATAAAACTATCAGCTGTTACAGGTACAACCAAACAAGCCAAGCAAGTTTAACAACTCATCTCACAAACCAGGTAATAGGACACAGTGCGTTCGCACATGGAGCCACAACATACAAAGGGGGGCCTATCCCCAAGAAGACTCAGGTCCGATGAAAATAAACGTAGCATGCAAATCTGCCACACAACTCTAGAGAAATGAAGGGGACATAACTTGAGACTAGGCGATGATGACGATGAAGAACTTGCGAAGCCTAGAAGCACTTCCTGTGAACAATTGCTGGACCTGACTCACAATACTCCTCCTTCGATATCCACATCTGGTACATCCATGCCACACATGATAACAGAATTCAGAATTGTTATCATTTCAGCTATATTATTATGGGTTAAAAGAATGAAAGTGCGCAAGCTGAAAGTGACAAAAATGTAAACAACGCATACTTGTTGGAATGTGCTGAGCGAGGCTAGGATCGACCCTCCTATCCAGACACTGTACTTCCTCTCAGGTGGTGCAATAACCTTGATCTTCATGCTGCTTGGTGCCAGGGAAGTGATCTCCTTGCT
>CM041639.1:2213490-2233443 GCA_023333625.1 Bothriochloa decipiens | reverse complement strand
CAGCGAAAGGGAAGGCCGTTTCATCGAAGATGACGTGCCGGGAGATGCAAGGCAGCGGTACCCTTTATGATGAGCTGAATAGCCTAGAAAGACGCACAGGACAGACCTAGGGGCAAGCTTGTGAATGGCAGTGGCAGACATGTTGGGATAGCATTTGCATCCGAAGACTCGTAGATGATCATATGTGGATGGCTTGCCAAACAAGGCAAGATGAGGTGTGGAGAACTCTAGAGTCTTGGTGGGCAATATGTTGAGGAGAACAGTCGCTGTGGAGAGAGCCTCCACCCAGTAGGAGGGAGGCATGGACGCCTGAAAGAGCAGGGAGCGAACAACATTATTTATAGAGCGAATAATGCGTTCAGCTTTATCGTTCTGAGGCGAGGTGTAAGGGCAGGACATGCGAAGGTGGATGCCTTGGGTGAGGAAGAAGTGTTGGGTGCTGGAGTTGTCAAACTCTTTCCCGTTGTCAGACTGTACGGCTTTGACGCGGGCGCCAAACTGAGTGGAGGCGTGGGCGATGAATTGAGCAAGCGTGCTGAAAGTGTCAGATTTAAGGCGTAAAGGAAATATCCACAAATAATGAGTGCAATCATCAAGAATGACCAAATAGTATTTATAACCAGAAATGCTAACAACTGGAGAGGTCCATAAATCACAATGAATAAGATCAAACTTGCTAGACGCACGAGAGGTGGACACATGAAAGGGCAGACGAACATGTCGCCCGAGCTGACAAGCATGACATAAATCTGAACAATCCTGAATAGGGAATGAAACACTAGACGCGAGCTTTGACAAGGCCTCGTGACCAGGATGCCCAAGACGCCGATGCCACAGTGGAGAGGAGCGCTAAGCGGCAAAGGAGAGTGCTGGTGGAAGGCAAAGTGGGTACAACGGCCCGGAGCTATTACACCTGACGACCTCTTTCCGAGATGGAAGGACCTTCACAGAACAACCAGCGGGGTCAAACTCAACAGAGCAATTATTGTCAACAGTAAATTGGCGAACAGAGATAAGATTCTTAATAATTTGTGGTGACACAAGGACATTATTAAGATGTAAATTGGATGATAACTCTGTGGAGCCAGTGGCAGGAATAAGGGAGCCATTACCGACAATAATAGATGAAGGGTTAGGGTACCGCGGGAGAAGAACATGTGAAAGAGAGGAGGGCTGAGATGTCATATGTGAAGTAGCACCTGAGTCGAAGTACCACTCGTTGGTCGAAGGAGGGGTCAGCGACGTCGTGCTGAAGGCGGCGAGAAGATCCGTCGGGCTGCTGGCCGGTCATAGGGTTGTAGTACCCCGGAGCGACCCACTGTCCAGCGGGGTGCTGGTGAGCAACAAGCGCCTGCTGCTGCTGCTGAGCGAGCAGGGCCTACTCCTGGGCCTGGTTCTGCGCCTGGAGGTGACGGGGCACCGGGATGGGTGCCAGCGGCGGACGAGGACCTCCTGGCCACATCTGGATGGTGCCGGACTAGGGATTGTAGAAGCTGGGCCAAGGGCGCCCCCCTCCCAGCCGGCTGCTGCTGCTTTCCAGCAGCTTGCTGCTGCTGTGTGGCGCCGACAGGGGTCCGGGAGCCCTGTCCTGAAGCGCTGCTGCTGCCTTGTCCTTTGCCGCCGCCACCGCGCTTGCTGCGGCGGTTGTTGGGGGCCTTGGAGCCCCCTCCAGCGCCTGCAGAAGGTGGAGGTGCCGCGGTGGGAGTAGTGGAGGCGGCGAGTGCAGCTGCTGGAGCCTCCTTGCGATTCGCCATGGTGAGTTCCTCAAGGATGAGGTCCTCACGGGCCTCCAGGAACATGGGGAAGGGCTTGGCTCGGCGAAGAAGCGTGTCGACGTGGGTGAAGCGCTCGTTGAGGCCGCGGATGACGTTGAGGACGAGGGTGTGGTCGGTGATGACCTTGCCGAGGGCCGTGAGATCATCAGCCATCTTCTTCAGCTTGCGGCAGTACTCGGTGACGGAGAGGTCGCCTTGGATGAAGTTGCGAAACCGCGTCTCCAGCTGAATGGAGCGAGCCTCCTGATTGCCGAGAAATTGCGACTCGACAGCGAGCCAGGCGTGCCGCCTGGCTGTGGAGCCCTGGGCACGGATGATCTCGCCCAGATCATCCGTGAGCGTGGCGACGATCTAGGACTTGACGACGCAATCCATCCTGGCCCAATCAGGAGAAATCGGGACTGGAGGGTCTTCGCAGACATGGCCCTGGAGTGAAACTTGCCGAGGATGAGCAGAAACTGATCGCACCAACGGTTAAAGTTACCGGAGTCGACGTCGAGGATGGTGGTGACGTGGTTCCGGATATTGCTGACGGCGACAGCCTGGGAGTGGAGTTGGAGCAGGGCCACGGCTTCGTGGTGAAGCATGGCCGTGCGTTGGTCGGTCGGCGCGGGAGCCCCTCCAGGCGACACAGTGGCTCCTCCCGAAGGCTCGGGCGCGATAGTAGCGTCGGCGGATGCCCGCTCCATGGCAGCGCGCGCGAGGGCGTCGCTGGCGCGCTGGGCCGCCTCGTCCCACTCCTTGGCGACGGCTGCGGCCTGCTTCTCGGATTCGAGGGCGCGAGCCAGGGCGGCGTCGCGCGTGGCCTTGCGATCGCGCTCCAGGCGCTGAGCGGTGGCGGCGGCTTCATTCGCCTGCTCCTGGGCGAGCCGCCGGGCAACCTCGTCGGCCTGGAGGGAGGTGGTGGAGCCGTCTTCGTCGCCTCTGGAAGTAGGCGGAGAAGAGCCCATGGCGGCACGACGCAGCAGGGGCCGGCGCGCGAGGGTGCGTGCGGCTGGGGGCCGGCGCGCGTGGGCTGGGAGGCGCGCGGTTAGGAGCCGGCGCGAGGCGCAGCACGGCGAGGGGCCGGTGCGTGGAGGAAGATGGCGGGCGGCAATCAGCCAGCGCGCGCGAGGAAGGTGCAGCGTAAGTCTAAACCTAAGCTCTGATACCATGAGAGCAATTAGCCTCGAGATTGATTGATTGATTAAAGGAGTACAGGGGTACATTATATAGGCAAGGATCCCTAAGGGTTTATAGAAACACCTAATCAACGGTGATCCTTGCCTTATCAATCTATCTTAATCCCTAAGGTGCTTAACCGCACCGGCCCATAACAGCCCATTAGAGCGCCTATTGCTAATAGAATCATTGGAAACACAAATCTAAAGAGGAAATATGAAGCACAAAGGAGAAGAGCATACTAGTATTTTTAGCATTGCAGCTACTCTGAGAAGCAAAGGTCTTGGGTGACATCGTAAATGTGGAATTCGAGATGGCCGTGTTGCATGTTCTATTTCCACCTTAGGGGAAGTTGCTATAACCTCTGTACAGTATGAATGATCCTTGGACCCCAATGAAGCATTGCTCTGGTAAGGAAACCCCATAAAATAGCAGCATTAGAAAAGCTCATAATAATGATGGAAACTGGAACAGAAATTCAGAAGACCAGAATCATAATACTTTTGCCCTGCTCATAAAAGCCCTTTGAACAGTCAGTGCGTCAGATTTACGATCAGTTTCTGATGATGAAAAATCAGATTCTTCCGTGAAAAAAGATAAGTCATCCCTGCAAAATTAGGCATGTTACAAATTTCTAGTGAATTAATTTAGGAAGAACAAACGTTTGACAATTTATCTCAAGGGCTATAAGTTTTAACCTTCTATACTGGACATTCCAACCTCCTTCACCGTCCAAGGATAGAACAATATCTTTTTTTTTTTTTGATGGGATAGAACAATATCATGAAATGCAACTAAAGCTAGTCGATGAGATATTGTTATGCAGGATGTACCCATAGCTCGAACCTTTTTGCAAAAACGTTCTTCCATATCAGTTGTCACGGCACTAGTGCACTCATCAAGGATGGCAAACTTTGGCTTATGGTAGAATAACCTGGCCATTCCCAATCTTTGCTGCTCGCCGAGGGACAGCTCATCGCCCCAGTTAACTTCCTTATCAAGAGGATAGTGTTCAAGCAAATATTCCAGGTCAACCTGCAAAAGGAGCATGGTTAGAAATTCCAGTAGGTTCATATACTCAAAAGTTGTAGTTCAAGAAGCCACAATATCAAATGTGAAGCGCAACTTGAATAGCATTACATTTTTGAGAAGTTCCACCATTCCATCATAGGTAAGTGGTTCAATCTCCTGATCTGCCGTAAGAGGATTTTCACATGAAGATTTTCATAAGTGGTTCCATCATACGACAGCTTCACTTTGAAGATTTTCTTTCACGAGAAGACGAATAAAAATTTTCACATGAAGAAAAAAAAGTGGAATTATAATGTAACAGAAATGGTAAAGAATCTTTGGTAAAAATTTAAAAAGTTGATACATGCGCCTTTTCTCAACGTCCTTAATTTGTCTCAAAATTTATGAAAACTTATTTACTGTGGGACGGATGGAGTAAATTTGGAGCACAATGATATATCTAAACACTTCCTTGGACACCCCCGCTGCATTAAATAAAAGAAGTAAAATCAAGGTAAGAGAACATGAGCTAACCTGTCCTGAGAATGACATGGTAAGCATTTAAATATAATGGTGGACATAATTTACGGTTAGATTCTAGTAATAATCTTAATTAAAAACTGTTGAATGTTGAAAGAACCAAGCGTCATGAAACATATGTAAGAATGCTAAACAAGAACATTGGAAGGACTGGGATGGAAATTGCACGCCGTGGTTGTTAGTTAGCTGTGGTGTCAATTTTTTAAGGGATGGATTTCCCTTTTCTTCGGCTTCTAAGCATTATTCAATATGGTTGGACCGTTAAGTTGAGGAGCTTACACTCCACGGCAAAGCCTGCTGAGCTGAGCTGCTGAACTGACCCGGCCACATCCTTGCACTTGCAAGGTGTTGGGCACTTTACACTTCACACACACTTCGTTGTCTGCAAGTAAGAATAAACAAACTAGGATTGGATACAAGCCAACTTACCGTTGAGTGTTCTCTAGAAGCATGCAGTTAATTTGTGGGTTGTGTGGTTAAAACGAAGTAACACAGGGCATAATATATAATAATGCTAGATCGTGTTATGGCTATGTTGCAGTAATTATCTTATCACACAATTGACCGGGTAAAAAAAAAAAGAGGCTTTTTTATTATTTAGCGAGAATACTTCTTTCAGGCTGTGTTGCGCGTGACGCACAGCACGGACGTGGGCCCGACTCATCGGTGGCTCATGGGGTCGTCTTTGTCGTCTTTGTCCTGTCTTCCCCCGCCTTACTCAACTCTCTTTTTTAGAAAAAAAGAGGGAAAAAATCATGAATGTCAAGATCTCCTTCATGGATTTAAGCAGAGCGATCCAGTGACCCAAGAAAGGTTAGAGGTTAAAGTTCCAGGTTTTATAGGTAAGGGGTTGTGGTGTTCTTTGATTGTAAGCAAAGTAGTAGTGGTATATAGTAATAGTAGTCGAGACAATAGTGTCATAGTGGGGGGTAGGACAGCAGGGTTGCCATCCGTCGGAATAGTCAATAGCGGGAGAGGCCGGTTAAGTGGTGCAAGGGACGAGTACGCCAGTTGAGAGGAAGAAGAAAGATGTTATGCTTAGGGCTAACGGCGGAGGCAACAGGAGCAAGCAATTTGACCGTGAGTTCGATGGTGATGGACTAATGGCATATGGCACTACAGGGCGAGGGTGGTATGCAGGGGTTGGTTTAGTCAATGCACCGATGATGTGGACCTCGTCCTTCTGAGTTGAGTAGATATATAGGGAAAAAATCAAAATGAAAATGTTGATTAAAGTCTTATCTAATTTAGAGGGGCATGCCCAAATCTCAAATAGTCAAATCCTGTGGGTACAAAATTAATTATAGCCCTTCATTTCAATTGTTTGTTAGATAAGCTATAGCATAGGTATGTACGTGACGCTGCCCAGTGGGATGCCTTTTTTTTTTTGAAACTTCCCAGGCTCTTCCCAGTGGGTTGCTATGTCTTCAGTCACCAACCCAAGATTTAATGCATCTCAGTCTCAGGTGCAAATGCAAGCAGCTGCATCATTCCAAAATAATTTTGCTATATATTATTGTACAGTATATAGTCAGCTTCAACTGCCGAGCATAAGTTTAGGCGGACCAGCAGCTCGCTCAATCACTAGTCCTCACGACGCCGTTTCATCATGTCAGGTTCGTTCCATATACACGTTGATCTCATGACGTTAACTGCAAACAAGTACTCCCTCCATCCTAAATTATAAATTATTCTAAAAATTTTAAAAAATTAAAATATTTTAAATTTGACTAAATTTATATAATAAGATAATAATATTTATGATCCCAACTAAGTATCATGAGATTCTTTAGTACTTATATTGGTTTCTAGACTAGGGATGACAATGATACTGCGAGTATCACACACTACTAGGGATTAGAAGAACACAAGAAGATTGGGGCTGAACTTCCACCAGTTTTTCCAAATTGCATAGAGGCTTGGGGGAGGAGGGAGGCTATTGCCACGTGTACCCTCACAAAGGGCATAACCGGCTACTTTGGTGGGGTGGTCCATAATCCAACCAGGAATGCATCATCTATTTGGCGGTCAAGGAATATATAGGTATGCACGAAAACCGACAAGATCAGGACTCTATTGTAATTGACTAGGAAATCAATCTGTAACGTGATTATCTATTCATAACCCTACCTCTGAACTATATAAGAAGGGATAGGGGCCCCATGATCGGCATCCAACCTTGACCTTGACATATCTCCTCTACTTGTCATTAGAACCTAGCAAACTACTACACAAAAGCTTTTAGGAGGCGCTTCCCTTTTTTTCCGAGGCGGGCATAGCATTAAACCGCCTCGGTTAATGCCTCGATTAACTGAGGCAGGCATTTTTTATTAACCGAGGTGGTTACAAGAAACCGCCTCACAAAATCGATTAATCGAGGCGGGCATCTTAAATAAACTGCCTCGGTAAATAATTAACCGAGCCAGACATTGTATTTGAACCGCCTCGATAAATCAGGCCCAGCCCACTAGCCCATGCCAGCCCACTACCCTCTCTAATATATAAACAATTCATGACTCAATGGAAACCCTAAAAATCACTCCCTCACTCCCTCGCTCCCAGCCGCACCCGGCGCCCTCTCTCTCTTCCTCTTTCTCTCCCCCACCAGCGGCCCACCATCCTCTCCCTCCCCTCCCCTCCCCGGTTCCTCTCCTCCACCATGGCGCCCGGGGCGGCGGCGGCCCCTCCACCACCGGCGCGTGGGAGGGCGGCGGCCCCTCCACCACTGCGCGCGGCGGCGCCGGCCCCTCCACCACCAGATCCGGCAACGGCGCGGCCTCTACTGCCGGATCCGGTCGGCCATCACTAGATCCGGCGGCGGCGCGACCCCTACGGCCAGATCCTTCTTCTTCGATGCCGGATCCGGCTCCCTCGGCGGCGGCGACGGATCCAGCTTCCTCGGCCGCGAATCCCTCTTCCTCGGCTACGGATCCGGCTTCCTCAGCGGCGGATCTGCCTTCCTCGGTGGCGGTGGAGGCGGATTGGGCAGCGGTGGCAGCGGCGGATCGGGCATGCATCGGCGGCGGATCAGGCCCAGATCCAGTCTAGGCCCGTTATGGGCTCTGGGCTTTTTCTTTTTTTGTTTCTTTTATTTGATTAACAGAGGTGGTCTTGTCCACCTCGGAAAAGACCACATTAACCGTGACCTTCCATACAAGGCAGTTGCAAAAAACCGCCTCGGTAAATCTTTTTTGTCCATCTCGGTTAAAAGTAGTGTAATAGTGGTAGCTTGCACTCTGCGTAATGCGTACGAGCAATACAAAATCCTCATACACCAGGCGTAGTAGTACACCCCACCTGAAGCCCTGAACCAGTATAAACCCTCATGTCTTGGGTGCTACCCCTTTGATCAGATTACTTGCTGGTGGTAAAAAACCAACGACAACTGACATCTATATGAGAACATAAGTAGAAACAATGAAGTACATGGCAATAATAGTAGTAGAACTTTCTTTTCATCCAGAAGCTCTACTGATTAAGGGTTAGTTTGTACAACATGATGACACAAACCCTTGGCAATGATTTGAGCATTGGACATCTAATTAAGGTCAAACCTTGGTAAATCGCGGCACACCAAACTAGGGTAAGGAACCAAGGCATTGGAAAGTGTAGGAATATGTGACATAATATGGCAATAAACCAGGGTCTAAAAAAATGTTACTCCCTCGTTCAAAAATCAGGATGTTTTAGTTTGTCCTAAGTCAAAACTCATCTAACATTGATTAAGTTTATTGAAAGGTATAACATCTATAGTACCAAATAAATGAACCATACATATTCCATGGGTGTTTCACCTGAGGAACATTATATTAGAAAATTTTGAGTCAAGACAAAACTACATTTTGAAACTGGAGTATATGCTACTGCTATTTATGTGCACTTATATATGCGTACATACCTCTTGTTCTTAACGAAATGCTGGAGTTCAACAATGAGCTGGTGCCCCTCATCCAGCGTTGCCATATTAAGATCGCTGTACCTTTTCTTGTCAAGGTGAATGAGAATGTCCCTCAAGACTTTCTTCGTGTCTGGTTGTGGGCCAACAGAAACAAAAGCAGTACATTGGAAATTCCCTTTAGTATTTTCATAGACTGCTTTTGCAAGAGTTGTCTTGCCCATTCCTCCTGCCCCCCAAATAGAAACTATCTTCAGTTGCTGAGATGGCGAGGACATCCTGGATATGAGGTCATCTCTTAACTTGTGGATTCCAATAAGCGGTCTCACTTGTATGAACCCGTCCTCAAGACATGGTTCAACGGTGCTAGTCATAGCCACAAAATTTGCAGCACACCAGGCAGCCAGATTTTTTACTCGAACCTTGATGTTTTCCAGGGTCTCCCTGCTGAAGCTGTCTTGGTTGATGATAGGCTGTGTCGCTTGTTTGCCCTGGTCGATGCATAGCGTCAAGTTGTCGATGATGTCCTCTGTGTCATATGCCAGCTCTCTTAGTTCGAAGGCACAATGCTTATGATCATCCTGTGGGTCAACCAGAACCTGGTCCTGCTGCACCCGTGGCATCCTGACTACTAGGGCATCTTCCATTCTCCTCAAAGGCATACACGATCACAACATCTAGTGGCTGCCTCTCTGCAGACAAACATCCACCATTAATCGTTATTCATATATCGTAACCTGAATGCTATTGATGATGATCACGTCTGAATTTGTAGTGCATTCCTCTGATTTTTACCTAAACTGGAACTGGGAAGCTTGTCTGCAACAGCTACGGCGTGGAGACCCTGTGTCATGTTCGCAAGAACACAAGACATGTGCACAAATTAGTCAATAAAAACCATCAGGACCATGACTGGACTTTTCATATCCTGTTGAGTCCACTAGGCTTAAGTCACTACCGGAAAAAGGCATACCGGCACCGGTTGAAAAGACATATACGTGGTTGTTAACCTAATTACATAAATAAGTGATTTATTTTTATATATGGATTGGAGTTGTTGATTTGCAGAAAAAAAGGCATCAACATCTATATATCGTGTACTCAAGTTCCACGCGCTATCTGACAACCTCGAATAATAGTGGGTGTACGTGGGGCTATTATCCCAACAGTTATTGTTATTTCTTAACCAATTGCAACATTACAACATGATAGATATAACATAATCTATACCTGGCTCAACTCCATATTATTCAAGTCATTTAAAATCTCCTTTATCGTGGGCCTTTCCTTTCTTTTAGGATTAACACAACGTATTGCAATTCTTGTGCATGTCTCCACTTGAGATAAATGCGCAGTCCTATCCCTCTCCATCCAATATCTACTTACCTGCGAAGTCAATATGAAAATGATTAGCAAAATCATGAGATTGGTAATTATTTCTATGGTAAAACACAACATATATAATCAGTAAATACATCATACGCAAAGGATTTCATGCCTTTTGTTGGGGTAGTGCCGAATGTTAGCCACCCCTCGCTCAGCGCGGTAGCTTTCGGCGTGGTGTTCGGGCCTAAAGATTCAGGCTGGAGTAGTCACGGAAGCCGTGAGCACGTCGACACGCGAAAGTTGTGATAGCGCCAACATGATTGGCGAAAGCTAGCGGTAACATGACTGACGAAAGCTAGCGTTAACGTGATTGGCGAAAGCTAGCGTCAACATGATTGGCTAAAGCTAGCGTTAACATGATTGGCGAAAGCTAGTGTAACAACCCGAAAATCCGAGCTACAAATTTTTTTTTCAAAAAACCTAGAGTGATGAGTGTGACATGTCATCAGCTACCCCTAACCATGCTTACAACCTAAACATGTCATGTCATAGCATCCATGTGATCATAGCATAATCAATGTTTTAAAGTAATTTTTGATCAATGTTTCATATGTGGTTTTCAAATATGGCAATAGCTTACCTTCAATGTTTCAATAGTTCACATGTCATGTTGCATTAATATGTGATTTGGTTTTTATTTGATTTATGTGATGATTAATAAAATGAATCAACAATATTTATTTATGTAATAAATAAATATCTACTATGAGAAATATGCCCAACATAGCCTATGACCTTAAAGTATGCCATAAAGTATTTTACAATATATTATACAAGTATATATACATGTATTTGAAAAATAGAAAAAGGATAAGAAATAAAAAGAGAAATGAAAAAGCCATCTGGCCCGACCGGCTCAGCAAGCCAGCAAGCCGGCCCAGCCACTCGCTTGCTCTCTCCTTCCCTCTCCCGCGCAGGCCGGCCCAGCAAGCAGGCCCAGCAACGCGCACCCGCGCCCACGCCCGCAACGCATCGCCAGGCCGCCAGCCGCAACCGCTGAAGACCGGGCCCCGCAATGGGACACAACTGTCATGACCTCCCCCTGGTCCCCTCTCCCTCTCTGGTTTTCCCCTGCGCCGCGCATGCCCGTGTGAGCGCCACGTCATGCGCCTGACCGCTCGAACCGCACCTGCCCAGTACGGACGCCCGCACGCGCACTGCCTGGGCTGACCAGCCGACAGGCTCTGCCACAAGGCACCCAAGGCCGCAACCGCCTCGCTCTCCCGCGCGCGCAACCACCCGCGCGTGACCCTGTCCCCTACCTGTTCCCTCCCCTTTCTTGGCCTCGAAGCCAATTGGCTTCTCTCTGCCCGCTGGAGCCCACGGAGGCCGAGGAAGCCGCCGGGAAGCTTCCCCTTGGACGGGATTGCCCTTGCAACCAACTCCGACCGCCATACCCCTCTGCCCTTCCCGCTCTCCTTATAAGCAGTGCCCTGGCGCTCTAGGGTTCCTAGGACGCGCAGCCGCGTGGGTGGCCTCCCAATTTCACCTTGCCAGCACCAATTGGAGAAGAAGGGGAGAAGGGGAGAACAAAGGAGGCGGGGAAGGACGACGCCGTCACTGGAGAAGAAGAAGAAGGCCGCCATCGCTGTACCGGAACCGCTGCTGTGCATCGGAGCAAGGAGCAGAAGCTGTACCATGAGCCACCACCGCCGGAGCTGCTTGGACTTGGTACCGCGCCTCCATCCACGCCAACGCCGGTGAGCACCGCCGTGTACCCCTTTTCCAACCCCTCGCCCTTGCTACAGGCCATGGCGCTCCGCCTTGGGAGCACGCAGGCTGAGACCTCCACCAGTCTCCCTTGGACACCGCACACGCACGCACGGACCAGCCAAAGCCCAAGGACCACGACATCGGGAGGATGCCGGACCGGGACGCCACCATGCTTGCTGCCGTGCTACACGCCGCCGCGGCGAGGCCACCTTGATTCCTCATCTCCGAGCCCTGAGCCGCTTCGACATCAGATCCATGACCGCCTCAGTGAGATGCACCCATCGCGCTCGCTAGCCCCTTGGAAGCCACACCGGGAAGCCACGAGCGTGGGGCCATGCTAGCGCACCGCCGCTCTAGAGCGCCGCCTTGCGCCGCCATGTCCCCGCCATCTCCGACCATCACCAGGAACAAGAGGACGATGAGCGTCTCCGCCGTGATGAGCTGCATCGACTGGACAAGAAGATGGAGGCTGGAGAGCCTCTCTGAGTGCCGTGCCATGCACCAAGGCCTCGTTGGAGCTTCGTCGTGGGAGTAGCTACCCACACAGACTCCGTCGTGGATTTGGGTCACCGCCGGCGCATCGGGGAGGTGCTGCGAAAACCCAATCGCACCCCTGCGACCTGAATTGAACTTGGAGTGGGTCGATGCATGGTTGTCACCGTGCGCCGCCGCCGTCGAGCCGCTGTCAGCTGTGGAGCACGTCACGGGGAGTCAAGCTGCCACCTTGAAGACCACCTCCATGTTCGCCATGACGTCCCGAAGCTGATGGGCAAGATGATGACGCTGGAGGACCACTGTAGCACCGGGAATTGAGGATTTCCTCACCGCCGTTGGGCCCCGCTATCGGGCGAAGGAGATAGAGGATGGGGATGACCTGGTGAAGAGGAGGATGGACGTGGTCTACGTGGACCGGAGTCGCTGCACGTGGGGCCAGACAGAGTCGGTGCACCGTGGATCGGTCTATGGACCGCATGGACCAGAGGACGACGCCGTGGACGTGGTTCACGTGGACCAGAGACGCTGACAATGGGCCCAGCAGGCACCGGAGCACCGTGGACCGAGAGCTGTGAACCGAGCCCGTTTGAGATCCAGAGCTATGACGTGGCAGCACCAGAGCGTGCCACATGGTGGGCCCGGCCTGGCCCAGATCCGGCCCACTCGGCCCATTAACGGCCCAATAACGGCCCAGTGGGGCGCACCTGTCAGTTGACCGTTGACCGTTGACCGATGACGTCAGCAGTGACGTCACCCGGACCCACCTGTCAGGCGACTGTTGACCCAGTCAATGCTGACGTCAGCATGATATCATCCGCCACGTCAGCTGCTGAGTTGTCTATGTTGGACCCGCATGTGACATGCGGACCAATCATAGGCTGCCACGTGTCAGCACATGATAAACCAGCCCTTTTCTTTTTCAAAAAATGGTTAAATCTTTGAAAAATCATAACTAATTCATACGAGCTCCGAAAATTATGATCCACATATCCAAATTTTCTATAAATCGAGCTCTACCTAGTTTTACTATGTTTGATTGCATTTGGATCTTCTATTTGGCATTCGTTCTTTATGCTAATCTATAAGGGTCGCTCCCACGACCATTAATTCTCGGTTATAGGCTCGAGCGAGGACAAGTCTGACAACAGTGACTACCAGGAGAAGTCCAACAGCTACGTCAGTGAAGGTGCCACATCTCACCCAACCTCGTAGATCTCATTACGCATGGCAAATGTAGTATGGCTAGTGCTTTAATTTCTGTTGCTAAATAATGGATCGCCTATGCTAGGTATGCATAGTACATTATTACTTGATGAGCCCTACCTTGTTGTAACCTTTCACCTGCTTACCCGCTGTTATGTTAGCCACTTGCTTATCTGCTGTATTATATATATATATACTTCACTCGCTTACATCTTGATGCGACGTGATGAACTCGGGAAAGGCCTGGAGGGTGCCAGGCTGGAGATGAGTGAGTTGATGGAACAGATGGGCTTGTGAGCTGATGATGCTGTATCTGGGTTTGGGGTGGAACTTACGGCAGGGAGTAGGGTGAGGGTTGAGTCGATCGAGCTAGGATCTATGACGAGCTTGTGGAGCGAGTTTTGCCAGGAAATGGATATGGACATTCCCGTGAGTAACAGTCTGTGGCGGACTAACTCAGATGTGATGGAGAATCCTGGGTGGAAGCCTCTGAGGGATGGAAGCCAGGAGGTGTGTGCCATGGTAGCACGTTAAATGGGAACCCTGATGAAGACATCCTGACATGGTCATACTTAGGAACTGCTGCGCTAGTATTCGAAACTTAGGAATCTCTTGCTTTCCACTCGCTTCCCATGGGGGGAAGACGGCTGAACCGCTGGATGGATCGATGCCACTATTGCTAGGCGAGTAGTTTTAGGAAGGTATATGTATGGGATGGAGCTAACACCCTACCCAGACGATCATGGCACCCCATTCAGGAGTGGGTACATGGCATGGCATCCTCTTCAGGAGCGGATACATGCTCTCTTCATAGTTTCAGAGATCCAGAACTGGATGGTAGAGTAGCATCATTCTATGGCAGTAGGTGCCTGAAATCTGCCTAGGTGGTGATTAACACCGATGATGGTTATCTAGTGGATTAGTGAAACCTCTGCAGAGTGTATGGTTGATCGATCGATACATAAGTTAATTCTTGGCTATGGACCTTTCCTTAGGAGGATGCACTGAACTAGTGAGTGGAGTGTTCTACCTTTCCCCTGAGTGTGAAAATTCCGGCCGTGAGCCAGGTTGAGGGCTGTGGGCCGCTGAGACAAGCCGAGAGGGAATTGGCTTGTTGACTTGAGTCTGAGATGGTGTTGGGGAGTTGGGATGGTGTTTCAGAGATGGATGGTGATGGATGTTGTGGGTTGGGAATGTGTTTAAAACTTGATTACTACATTATTTATATACTTGAGCAGCCTACCCAAGACTGAGTTCACCTAGAAGGGACAGGAGTTTCCAGGCTTCCTGTACACCCTGCGCCGTGTTCTAGGAGTGCTCGGAGTTTCTGTTGAAGAGATCAAGTACACCTGCACTGGAGCACCTGACCTAGGAGGAATCAAGGGCTACGTGGTCACTCACTTGGACATCCCTGCAAGTCAGACTCTGCCTTCAGTACCAGCTCTCCTAGAGATGATAGTCGAGGACTCAATCAAGGAAGGAATTTAGTCTGTGTCCCTCAAGGCTCTGCGTGAAGTGATGAAGATCGCTTACGAGCACCTTCGCAACATAGAGTTTCATCTTCTTCCTCAGGCCCTGAACTCTCTCCTCACACCAGAGCAGCAGGACGACTAGGTCAGGCCGGTCATCCTAGCTGAGACTAGCCTTTGCAACCGTGCCTCCACCGCTCACCTCTTCGAGTAGAACCGTTACATAGAGCACTTGGAGAAGAAGAGGTGCCTTGACCGCAACACTCTGATGGAGTACCAAGAGTTTTGCAAGAAGGAAGCTGAGGAGAAAGAAAGTCTTAAGGCAACCAT
The DNA here is from genome assembly GCA_023333625.1 of Bothriochloa decipiens. NCBI lineage: Eukaryota > Viridiplantae > Streptophyta > Magnoliopsida > Poales > Poaceae > Bothriochloa > Bothriochloa decipiens. Next base: position 2,218,465 of record CM041639.1, on the reverse strand, counting down.
CGCCCTGATGCAGGACAAGCTCGCCCGTCAGGCAAGAGCCCACAAAGCCGAGGTCGCTGACCTGCGAGACAAGCTGGAGGACATTGGGCTTCAGAACTACTACCTCAACGCAGGAGTTCTCCAGTTGGAAGGAGAGAAGATTGAAAAGGACAAGGAGATCAGAGAACTTCAGAAGAGGAGACGGGAAGATGGCAAGAGCAACTTCACCATGCAGTGTGAGAAGACAATGCTTGTCAAAGCCTTGAAGAAAGCAGAGACAAAAGCATAATGCAACCAAGGCCATCTGATTGCCTTGATGATTCAGAACGAGACCCTGGTGGATAGGTACAAGAGGCTCAAGACAGCTTGGAAGAACGCTGATGAGAGACGCTGCCAGGAGTACGCTGAGTTGCGGGATCAACATCCTTTGTTGTCCAGACGCAAGGACCCCTTCAAGAAACTTTCCAGATTGGTCAGACTCTCTTGAGGCACGACCACTGTCCAGCCCCCGCCAACCTACTGCTTACTAAGGAGTTCGGAGAGGCCCAGGCTTACGTGAAGCACCTTCACATGTCACAAGAGGAGCTGATGGTTCTTGGCAATCGCTTTCACCCAGCAGTGTACAACACACCGATGTACGAGTCAGAGTAGTGTGGACCCTGCATGGCCATGTCATGAGTTAGAGTTGAGCTAGTTGTTATCCATGAGTCATGATGTATCATCCCAGATGTACCCTCCATGAGTTACCTTCTCGTAGTACGAGTCTCGCACATCATCTAGCGTAGCTGCTAGAGATGATGCCATGTAATGCAAACCATGTGATTAATGATTGATCTTATTGCATTTTATGGCTCTTATTGCTTCTTTGAATGAGTGTTGGAAAGATTAAATGTTTTTCCTTAAATCATTGAAATCATTTAATCATATTTAATCAATAAAGTACTAAACCATTGTCGACCTGTGTCGCAGATGTTTGCACGTCGCTCTGCACGACTTGGCAACTGTCTGCCCCTACCCAAGCCTGAGCTTGGGCGTGGAAGGCGCCATGGACGTAGGGGTGGTCACGTTCCACCCATCGACCTCAACTAGGGTGGAAACGATCATGAGCGGACCCCGCCAGCTGGAGGTGGTGCTCCTTGAGGAGGTGCTGTGAGGTGATGCCAATGGCAATGGGCCTTCGCCGTAGCCAAACCCTCCGCCGCAGCCGAACCCGCCACCACCACCACCGCCGTCGAACCTAGCGGAAGTGATGGCGCAATAGACACAGCTGCTCGGCGCATTGGTCAATGGGGCCAACCACCACTATGAAGGCAACCCGAATGACTTCCAGAGGAAACTCGAGGGTTTTCTGAAGCTCAGGCCACCCACCTTTGATGGCACCTACAAGGAACCACTGGAAGTTGATGATTGGCTTCGTGAGATTGATTAGAAGCTGGAGCTTACCACCTGTACCCCTGAGAAATGAGTCGGGATCGCTGCTCACCATCTCACTGGGGCTGCACACTCCTGGTGGGACAGCTACCGCCAAGCTCATGAGGACCCCGGCCACATCTCCTGGGATGAGTTCGCTGATGAGTTCATTGAGTACCATGTTCCTAAGGGAGTCATGGAGCAGAAGGAGGAGGAATTTCGCAACCTCACTCCGAAGGGGTGTGACATCTGCGAGTACACCAACACTTTCACCAGCTTGCTGTGATATGCACCTCTGCATGTTGTGGCATCTGAGAAGGAGAAGATCACTCAGTGCAGGAAGGGTTTGAACCCCAAGATCAAGGTGGCCCTGGGAGGCACCAAGAGTCACACCCTCCGTGACATGATCGATCGCTGCATACAGACCAAAAACGAATAGAAGGAGGCAGGAGAATTGTCCAAGAGGGAGAAGAAGAAGTCTGAGGGTTCCTACCGTGACTATGAGCACAAGAGGTTCCATCGAGACAGGTCATCTAGCCGTCCTCATTACAGCAAGGACCCTACCTATGGCTCGGGTAAGAGTGGAGGTGCCTACTTTGCTGACCACTCCTGCTCTTCCCGTGACCATCGCTCCCACGACGGTCATCCTTGTGATCATCGCTCTTGTGACCACTCTGGGAAGGATCGCTACCCTTGGGAGCACTCTTCACAGCCACGTCATAGGTCTGACCACTCTACACCTGCTCGTGCTATGCCAAACTCAGGCAACTAGAAGGCCGCTGCGCCAACCCCCATAGGCAGTGTGCCGTTCACTTGCTTTGGTTGTGGCAAACCTGGCCACAAGGTGTTTGACTATCCTGAGAAGACGCCCGCTCCTTCGGCACCCAAGTCTCAGTACTGTGGATCTACAAGCCGTGGTCGCCTCACACACATGAACGCTGAAGAAGCTCAAGCTGCCCCAGATGTTGTGTACGGTATGTTTTTAGTTAATGGCATTAAAGCATCCGTTCTATTTGATTCTGGAGCTACATGTTCATACATCTCATCCAAGTTTGCATGAGAGAATAACATACCTACCACTCCATATCTGGAGCCTATAGTCACCAGTTCTCCCCTAGGTGAGATGAGAAGCACCCATATCTGTAAGGGAGTGAAGCTTTCTATCGAGGGTCTAACCTTCCGAGCTAACCTTACCCTTCTACCTTCAAATGGCCTGGATGTCATCCTAGGCATGGATTGGCTTACCGAGCACAAGGATTTGATCTCATGTTCACCCAGATATGTTCAGATAACCCACCCTTCTGGCAAAGTAGTTAGGTGTGCACCTCAGAAGGATAGATCGGTATCTATTTTATGTGCCCTGAATGCACTCAAATCTCAGGTAGAATCTCAGAAAAAGGAGAAGACTCTCGCTGATGTCCCTGTTGTCAGAGAATATGAGAGTGTGTTTCCAAAAGAGTTGCCAGGCATGCCACCTGATCGTGATGTTGAGTTCATAATTGATCTCGTGCTGGGTACTGGTCCCATTGCTAAGCGATCGTACCACATGTCAATTGATGAACTAGAAGAGCTCAAGAAGCAGCTGAAAGAGCTTTCCAATAAGGGCTTTATCAGGCCTAGTGCCTTGCCTTGGGGATCACCTATTCTGTTTGTAAAGAAGAAGGATGGTACGATGAGGATGTGTGTTGACTACCACAATCTCAATGCTGTTACTATCAAGAACAAGTATCCTCTGCCAAGGATTGATGATCTGCTTGATCAGCTTCGTGGTGCTAAGTACTTCTCGAAGATTGATCTCTGGTCTGGTTATCATCAAATGAAGATTCATGAGGAAGACATTCCCAAGACAACTTTTTGTCACTCGCTATGGGCAGTATGAGTTCACTGTTGTATCCTTCGGTCTCATGAATGCCCCTGCCTACTATATGAACATAATGTATAAGGTGTTCATGGATGATCTTAATTGGTTGTGGTAGTCTTCGTTGATGACATTCTAGTTTATTCATCCACTACCAAAGAACATGAAGCACATCTAAGAATAATGCTCGAGAAGCTATTCCAACACCAACTCAATGCCAAGTTCAGCAAATGCGAGTTCTAGCTTGAAGAAGTTGCTTTCCTTGGTCATGTACTCTCAGCCAATGGTGATGAGGACATCGCTTCTTCTTGTGCACCTGCTGATCCTCTCCAAGGCCCAATGACCCAAGCTCGAATGCGTCAACTACATTTACAGGTGAGCTCGTTTTTAAGCGATACTTTTCATACTTTTGAGAATAGATTACTACCTAATGATTTAATATTGCTTAGGAACAATGGAGAGGCTTCTGAAGAACTTGGACGAGGAGTTGGAGACGAGCTGGGCCAGCAAGGGCGTGCAATACAAGCTGATTTCGCGTCTGTCTCGGACTGCCAGACCAGCCTGGACTAGAACTGGTCATACGGACTCATACGGACTCCGTTTTTGACGTTCTACATATGGTTGGAAAGCTAACTTCATAAGGAAGCCAATAGAAGTGGTCTCACGTCAAATCAAAACCTCTTCGGAGTCCATGGGAATTGTCGAAGCAAGTCAGCATTCCGAATGGGCCGTGTATCGTTAATGAGCCCGTTAGTGGGCGCGTCCAGGGTAGGCGACGACCCTAAGTCCTTTATAAACATACGCCACCGCCGTCGTTAGGTTTTGGGTTTTGCTTAGATTATTCTGTCCACCGACAGCCGCCGTTCATCGGTTTGTGGAACCCCAACTCGAGTGCTTAATCATTCATTTGCAGACTGTCCCATTAATTGAGCTGCGTTCTTTTGAGTTCTTGCTTGTGTTCTTCATTTCGTAGGCAGGGATTAGCCTTCGTGGCGAGGTCAACCGGTTGGAGACACGGTTGATAACCAGAGGAGTCGTGGTGCTAAGATTGCAGGATTCGGGTCTTTGGATCTGAAGCCAGATCGGTGTGTCGTGCTCCACCAAAACAATAGTTATCTCCATCTGACGGAAGATCAGGGAATCACATCCCCATCAAATCGTGTTGCTATAGATCCTACAAAGATAGAGGCCTTGAAAGAATGGGAGCAGCCTCGCAATATGTCCAAGATCAGGAGTTTCTTGGGATTGGCGGGTTACTATTGCCGATTCATTGAGAACTTCTCAAAGATAGCTCGTCCTATGATAAATCATTTGAAGAAGACCAACGAGTTTGAGTGGACACCCGAGTGTGAGCATAGTTTCCAAACTCTGAAGGAGAAGCTCACTACCACGCCTGTCCTAGCCTTACCTAATATCACTAATGACTTTGTCATCTATTGTGATGCCTCACGCCAAGGACTACGTTGTGTGTTGATGCAGAATGGGAAAGTTATTGCTTATGCTTCCCGACAGCTGAAGGAGCACGAGCAACGATACCCCACTCATGATCTCGAGTTAGCAGCTATTGTGCACGCCTTGAAGATGTGGAGGCATTATCTCATTGGAAACAAGTGTGATATATACACCGATCACAAGAGCTTGAAGTACTTCTTCACTCTGGAAGATCTGAATATGAGACAATGCAGATGGCTAGAGCTAATCAAAGACTATGACATGGAGATTCACTAT
>CM041639.1:2196900-2213480 GCA_023333625.1 Bothriochloa decipiens | reverse complement strand
TAGTTGCTCTTAGTCACAAGACCTATTGTCATGCTCTGTTCACCTCAACCCTACCACCTGAATTGAAGAAAGAAATTAAAGATCTCCAGCTCGAGATAGTACCCCATGGTATGTTACATGAACTTCATATCGAGTATAATCTCACAGAGCGAATTCGTGAAGCACAAAAGAGCTACGAGGAAATGGATTACATTCGAGGGTTGATGAAGCTAGGCTACATCCCAAAATTCAGAGAAATGAGCATGGAATCATCTGGTTCGAGGACAGAATCTGTGTACCCATCGACAGTCGTCGTTCATCGGTTTGTGAAACCCCAACTCGAGTGCTTAATCATTCATTTGCAGACTGTCCCATTAATTGAACTGCGTTCTTTCGAGTTCTTGCTTGTGTTCTTCATTTCATAGGCAGGGATTAGCCTTTGTGGCGAGGTCAACCGGTTGGAGACACGGTTGATAACCAGAGGAGTCATGGTGCTAAGATTGTGGGATTCGGGTCTTTGGATCTGAAGCCAGATCGGTGTGTCGTGCTCCACCAAAACGATAGTTATCTCCATCTGACGGAAGATCAGGGAATCACGTCCCCATCAAATGGTGTTGCTATAGATCCTACAAAGATAGAGGCCATGAAAGAATGGGAGCAGCCTCGCAATGTGTCCGAGATCAGGAGTTTCTTGGGATTGGCGGGTTACTATTGCCGATTCATTGAGAACTTCTCAAAGATAGCTCGTCCTATGATAAATCGTCCTGTGATCGGTGTTGGAGTTTAGGGACGCTTCGCCCTAACTGCCGACTGCCATGTTGTGCCTTCCGAGAAAACATAACTTGAGATACCTTCGGTAAAACAGGCATAACTTTTCGCTCGTTTATCAGAAAAATCTGAAATTTTTACAGCAGCTTCTTGACTCCATTTGGAGCCGACCCAAACTATCCTCCAGCCTGTTTGGTTTCATCAAAATTGCCAAAAAAATTCAGGAAAATAAAGAAAAAAAATTGTCAAGTTCTTGCACGCTTTTCAGAGAACGTGCTGATTTTCTGTAGGCCACATCCCACCTCTGTTTTAGGTGAAATTTTTTGTGGTTACATATTTTGTCATCCTTGTTCATAGAAAAATATAAAAAAAGTAAAAAAAAGTTTGATTTCTACTAGTGCCTTTTTGGTGAGAAGAAAAAAAGAAAGAGAATAAGGAGACAGTTGTTTGTTCTGCGATTGCGAGTGTTTCATTGGGTTTCTTTCATACTTGTTTCTCAATCATACTTGTGCTTCCATACTTGTACTTCCTTTGTCCTTGTTCACACACTTTTGGTACTTGGAACACGTTAGGCCAGCAACAAGCATAAGTACTTTGGACTAGAGTTCAGCATTGCTCGCTATTACTGAGTTGTGTGCCATATATATACATATATTTTTTGTTTGTGCGCCTTCCAAGCTCCACATTATCTTCAGATCAGTACAGAAAAAGACTTTGCAATCGTGGCCCACATCCTCAGGTATCACAACCGAGATCCACCGGTTGCCATCCTCTGCATGTGTTGGTAAGAACTTGGGTAAGAACTTGTTAAGACGTGTGTCAGGGTGTGATTCCACCAATTGAACCCAAGTAGCTCATAGGAGTTTTTGCTAATCACTAATCATGCCAGACGACACTCCTGTTTTGCAAAGTGACTTGTAGGTCATCAGGGATTTACTCACCAACCAGACGAGGATGCTGGAGGCGTTACAAAAGGATATTCGAACAGTCCACACTGATGTTGAACGTGTGGACAAGCGAGTATCCACGATTTCTGGAAGGGTGGAACAGCTTGAGAACAATCCACCCAAGCCGGACGATGATCAAGGACAAGAGGGAGGTGATGATGAGGCTGCTTTTCCTGAAATAGAAGAAGATGTTGTTTATAATTCCGATGGCCTTCCTGATCACATTAGGACAAACGAAAACCGCTTGCGCAGAAGACGCAAGATGAAGAATACAATTGGTATGGGAGGTAATAGACATCAAGGTAACGATGATCCATATGCTAAAATTAAATTTTCCATACCATCTTTTGTTGGTAAATATGATGCTGAGGAATATTTAGATTGGGAGCTGACAGTAGAACAAAAATTTTCTGCTCATCTTGTACCTGAACGTCATAAGGTTAGACAAGCCACTAGTGAATTTAAAGATTTTGCTCTAATCTGGTGGACTGCTTTGAAAGTAAAACCTTCAACATGGGAGAATCTTAAAATTGCTATGCGTGATAGGTTTGTTCCAATTACTTATCAGCGAGATATGCGTAAGAAACTACAGCGCTTAGACCAGGGAGATATGCTTGTTCAGGATTATTTTGCAGTGCTACAAAAGGGTATGATGCGTTGTGGTATAGAAGAAGAACCCGAGGATAAATTTTGTCGTTTTTATGGTGGTTTGAGAAAAGAAATTCAGGATCTTGTTGATTATAGGGAATATAATACTACCAACCAGTTGTTTCAGCTTGCCATGCTTGCAGAAAAAGAATTGCAGGGACGACAACCACAACAGCAAAGGAGCCGAAGTAACTACGGCAGTTCTTTTTCGTCGAAGAATGTGCCATCGGGCGCTAAGGCTGCGAGTGCTTCTCCTTCAGCAGCGGCGCCAGCAGCCACGCGTTCACCACCCGCTGCATCTTTTCCTTCAACTGCTGGTAAGACTCGTATGCAGGAACTGTCATCTTCGGTGGCTTCTACCGGTCGCTCTACAGGTATTCAGTGCCGTCGCTGCCAAGGGTACGGTCACATAGCAAGAGAATGTCCAAGCACACGGGCATACATTGCAACTGAAGATGGTTACATTAGTGCCTCAGATGAAGAACCTGACGAAGCAGATGCTACAAATGAGGACGGAGTAATTGTGAGCTCCGAAGATGCTGGCAACCAACGAATTTTTATTGTGCAGCGAGTTCTTAGTACGCAGGTTCACGATGCAGAGAAGCAACAACGCCATAACTTGTTCCAGATTTTATTTGTGATTAAAGAAACACGTGTACGCGTGATCATTGATGGAGGCAGCTGCAACAATTTGGTAAGTGAAGATTTAGTCAAGCATCTTGAATTAACGACCCGACCTCATAAAAATCCATACCATATTCAGTGGCTCAACGATTCAGGTAAGGCCAAGGTAACTAAAACGGCACGAGTTTATTTTTCCTTTGGTCCATATTCTGATTATGTAGATTGCGATGTTGTTCCAATGCAAGCTTGTTCTCTTTTGTTGGGTAGACCTTGGGAATATGATAATGATGCTGTCCACCATGGTAGAAGTAATACATATACTCTTATGCATAAAGGATAAAAAATTACTTTGCAACCCATGACGCCTGCTCAAATTGTACAAGCTGAGAAGGATAGACTAGCTGTTAATGCTAAAATTGAGAATAAGTCAAAAATTAAATTAAAAAATCCTGTGATGCTTGCCACCAAATCTGATCTTGCAGAGATTAATGATACGTGCTATGCTTTAATATGCAAAGATGCTTTATTTTCTGTAGAAGATATATCTAGCACAGTGCCATCTTCTGTCGCTGACCTTTTGCAGGAGTACAGTGACATTTTTCCCTCTGAGATTCCCCCGGGGCTTCCACCCATTAGAGGGATTGAACATCAGATCGACTTAATTCCTGGAGCAAGTTTGCCAAATCGGGCTGCTTATAGGGCCAATCCTGAGGAGACTAAGGAGATTCAGCACCAAGTCCAAGACCTTTTGGACCGTGGGTACGTCCGTGAGAGCCTTAGTCCTTGTGCCGTTCCAGTTATTTTAGTTCCAAAAAAAGATGACAGTTGGCGCATGTGTGTAGATTGTAGAGCCATTAATAATATCATCATAAGGTACCGTCATCCTATTCCTAGGTTAGACGACATGCTTGATGAGTTAAGTGGTTCTGTAATTTTTTCGAAAGTAGATTTGAGAAGTGGCTACCACCAAATACGAATGAAATTAGGCGATGAATGGAAAACTGCTTTTAAAACCAAGTTCGGCCTGTATGAGTGGTTAGTAATGCCTTTTGGGTTAACAAATGCACCTCGTACTTTCATGCGATTAATGAACGAGGTGTTACGTCCTTTCATTGGTAAATTTGTGGTGGTTTATTTTGATGATATCTTGATTTATAGCAAGTCTTTACATGAACATGTTGATCACCTGCGTGCTGTTTTTCAAGCATTGCGAGCTGCAAGTTTGTTTGGTAACCTCGAGAAGTGCAACTTTTGCACCGAACGAGTATCGTTTCTTGGCTATGTTGTCACCTCGCAGGGGATTGAAGTTGATGAGGCGAAGGTGGAGGCTATAAGGAGCTGGCCAACTCCCACTACAGTGACACAAGTCTAGAGCTTTCATGGACTTGCAGGATTTTATTGGTGCTTCGTCAAGGATTTTAGCACTATTGCAGCCCCGCTTAATGAGTTGACGAAAAAGGGTGTGGTTTTCCATTGGGGAGAAGAACAAGAGGCGTCCTTTGCTCTTTTGAAGGACAAGCTTACTCATGCACCGTTGCTGCAACTTCCTGATTTTGGTAAGACTTTTGAACTTGAGTGTGACGCTAGTGGTATTGGCATTGGTGGCGTCTTGATGCAAGAAGGTAAACCCATTGCTTACTTTAGTGAAAAATTAAGTGGGCCTGTTCTTAATTACTCCACGTATGATAAGGAATTATATGCTCTTGTTCATACTTTACAAATGTGGCAGCATTATCTATGGCCTAAAGAATTTGTTATTCATTCTGATCATGAATCATTGAAGCATATTAGAACACAAAATAAATTGAATCGTAGACACGCTAAGTGGGCTGAATTTATTGAATCTTTTCCTTATATATCAAACACAAGAAAGGAAAAGACAATGTTATTACTAATGCTTTGTCTAGACGATATGCCATGTTGTCTCAACTTGATTGTTGGATTTTTGGGCTTGAAACAATTAAGGATCAATATGTTAATGATGTTGAATTTAGAGACGTCTTGGAGAATTGTAAAGAGGGGCGCAAATGGAATAAATATGTGATGAACGATGGATTTTTGTTTAGAGCTAACCGCCTATGCATTCCAGTTGGTTTCGTTCGTCTTTTGTTGTTGCAGGAGGCCCATGGCGGCGGATTGATGGGTCATTTTGGTGCCAAGAAGACGATCGAGGTGCTGTCCACACACTTCTTTTGGCCACAAATGAGGCGCGATGTTGAGCGGTTTGTGTCTCGGTGCGCCACATGTCAAAAAGCTAAGTCACGATTGAACCCACATGGTTTGTACATGCCGCTGTCTGTTCCTTTGATTCCTTGGGCTAATATTTCTATGGATTTTGTTTTGGGATTGCCAAGGACTAAGAGGGGGAGGGATAGTATTTTTGTGGTTGTGGATCATTTTTCGAAGATGGCACATTTTATTCCTTGCCATAAGAGTGATAATGCCATTCATATTGTTGACCTATTCTTTCAAGAAATCGTTCGCTTGCATGGTATGCCTTCTACTATTGTTTCAGATCATGATGTGAAGTTTTTGAGTCACTTTTGGCGCACTTTGTGGAATAAATTGGGAACAAAGTTGTTGTTTTCTATAACTTGTCATCCACAAACTGACGGCCAAACTGAGGTGGTGAATCGCACATTGTCCACCATGTTGAGAGCAATTTTAAAGCGTAATTTGAAGATGTGGGAGGAGTGTTTGCCTCATGTGGAGTTTGCATACAATAGGGCTGTACATTCTACAACAAAGGTAAGTCCCTTCCAAGTAGTGTATGGCTTTAACCCCCGTGCTCCAATTGATCTTTTGCCTTTACCATCTGTTGAGAGAACGCATAGTGATGCTATGGAGCGTGCTGAATTTATTAGAAAACTGCATGAAACAACAAAAATAAATATTGAAAAGATGAATGAGAAGTATAGAATTGCCGGAAGTGAAGGTAGAAAGGAAGTAAAACTTAAACCGGGTGATTTGGTATGGTTATATTTAAGAAAAGAAAGATTTTCAGGTTTGCGTAAGTCTAAATTAATGCCAAGAGGTGCTGGTCCTTATAAAATAATTAAGAAAATAAATGATAATGCATATAAACTTGAGTTGCCGCCCGAGTTCGCGGTTAGTCCCATATTTAACATTGCAGATTTAAAACCATACTTGGGAGAGGAAGATGAGCTTGAGTCGAGGATGACTCCAGTTCAAGAGGGGGAGGATGATGAGGAAATCGCTTCTTCTTGTGCACCTGCTGATCCTCTCCAAGGCCCAATGACCCGAGCTCGAATGCGTCAACTACATTTACAGGTGAGCTCATTTTTAAGCGATACTTTTCATACTTTTGAGAATAGATTACTACCTAATGATTTAATATTGCTTAGGAACAATGGAGAGGCTTCTGAAGAACTTGGACGAGGAGTTGGAGACGAGCTGGGCCAGCAAGGGCGTGCAACACAAGCTGATTTCACGTCTGTCTCGGACTGCCAGACCAGCCTGGACTAGAACTGGTCATACGGACTCCGTTTTCGACGTTCTACATATGGTTAGAAAGCTAACTTCATAAGGAAGCCAATAGAAGTGGTCTCACATCAAAACCTCTTCGGAGTCCACAGGAATTGTTAAAGCAAGTCAGCATTCCGAATTTGTCTTGGTGCTGCGTCACCTTATTTTGGTCCAATGGGCCGTGTATCGTTTATGAGCCCGTTAGTGGGCGCGTCCAGGGTAGGCGACGACCCTAAGTCCTTTATAAACATACGCCGCCGCTATCGTTAGGTTTTGGGTTTTGCTTAGATTATTCTGTCCATCGACAGCCGCCGTTTATCGGTTTGTGGAACCCCAACTCGAGTGCTTAATCATTCATTTGCAGACTGTCCCATTAATTGAGCTGCGTTCTTTCGAGTTCTTGCTTGTGTTCTTCGTTTCACAGGCAGGGATTAGCCTTCGTGGCGAGGTCAACCGGTTGGAGACATGGTTGATAACCAGAGGAGTCGTGGTGCTAAGGTTGCAGGATTCGGGTCTTTGGATCTGTAGCCGGATCGGTGTGTCGTGCTCCACCAAAACGATAGTTATCTCCATCTGACAGAAGATCAGGGAATCACGTCCCCATCAAATGGTGTTGCTATAGATCCTACAAAGATAGAGGCCGTGAAAGAATGGGAGCAGCCTCGCAATGTGTTCGAGATCAGGAGTTTCTTGGGATTGGCGGGTTACTATTGCCGATTCATTGAGAACTTCTCAAAGATAGCTCATCCTATGATAAATCATTTGAAGAAGACCAACGAGTTTGAGTGGACACCCGAGTGTGAGCATAGTTTCCAAACTCTGAAGGAGAAGCTCACTACCACGCCTGTCCTAGCCTTACCTAATATCACTAATGACTTTGTCATCTATTGTGATGCCTCACGCCAAGGACTATGTTGTGTGTTGATGCAGAATGGGAAAGTTATTGCTTATGCTTCCCGACAGCTGAAGGAGCACAAGCAACGATACCCCACTCATGATCTTGAGTTAGCAGCTGTTGTGCACGCCTTGAAGATGTGGAGGCATTATCTCATTGGAAACAAGTGTGATATATACACTGATCACAAGAGCTTGAAGTACTTGTTCACTCTGGATGATCTGAATATGAGACAACGCAGATGGCTAGAGCTAATCAAAGACTATGACATGGAGATTCACTATCATCCAGGAAAAGCGAATGTAGTCGTAGTTGCTCTTAGTCGCAAGACCTATTGTCATGCTCTGTTCACCTCAACCCTGCCGCCTGAATTGAAGAAAGAAATTAAAGATCTCCAGCTCGAGATAGTACCCCATGGTATGTTACATGAACTTCATATCGAGTATAATCTCACAGAGCAAATTCGTGAAGCACAGAAGAGTTACGAGGAAATGGATTACATTCGAGGGTTGATGAAGCTAGGCTACATCCCAAAATTTAGAGAAATGAGCATGGAATCATCTGGTTCGAGGACAGAATCTGTGTACCCAGCAATCCTGCCTTGCGTAAGGAAATTCTATCAGAAGCACATAACTCTAAGTATTGCATCCATCCTGGTGGTGCAAAAATATATCAAGATGTGAAGAAGCACTTCTGGTGGAAAGGCATGAAGACAGATATTGCTAGACATGTGGCTGAATGTGACATCTACAACAGAATCAAGGCCGAGCACAGAAGACCCACTGGATTACACAAACCACTTGATGTTCCTGAATGGAAGTGGGAGAGCATATCCATGGATTTCATCGTGGGTTTGCCTCGATCGCCAGCTGGTAATGACTCCATTTGGGTGATTGTCGATCGTGTTACAAAAGTAGCCCACTTCGTGCCTGTCAAGACCACCGTTAGCGCTGAGAAGCTAGCAGATATCTACATTAAGGAGATTTTGAGGCTTCATGGAGCTCCTAAGAGTATTGTGTCAGATCTGTTGGGAATATGCCCTAGAGCTAATCATGTTGATGATGATATTCCGATTGTATCCATGATTAATAAAGTGTTCATTGAATATCCATTATAGACAACTTGTATTGATTGGCAATTATGTGAATTGTTTGTAGAACTCAATTACTTGAATGGTTATTCTAAAGTTGTCCCTGGTCAGCATTCTTGTGTGAACACACTTGAATATTAGACCAGCACATGTATTAGTTGATGGCTATGTTTCACAAGTCATGGACATGGAGATGTCAAACTAATAATGTGGGCACATGTGAGACATGTAGGCTAGACTGACCCGACATGAGAAAGTCTCTATTCACGTCATATACATTATGTCCTTAGACCTGAGATTGTGGTATGTACTCAAGATGTGAAACGACCTACTTAGGGACTATCAAACGCTGCTCCGTAACTGGGTAGTTATAAAGGTGGTCTTCGGGTGGTCGGGAAGCTTGCTATGAGACATAGACAATCAAGATGGAATTTGCCCCTCTCTACACGAGAGAGATATCGCTGGATCACTCAAGTGATTGGATCAACAAATGCATGGTCGTGCTTGGGTTAAGTGTTAACCCACGAGTTGAACCATATATCAAGTGGCAAAGGGAATAACTTGTATATGGTCGTAGTGGTTCGTCTGATATGATCTTTACGTGTACATAGGAGTTGTCACGTCTTGCTAGACGCTGCTGTCAACTATTGGGTGAGTAGGAGTACTCGGCCCATGTCAATGTGTGCATGAACCCATAGGGTTGCACGCTTAAGGGGCTGGAAGCCTAATTCGGGTTGGACCCGAATTAGACAAGGCTTAGGGTTACTAATGGGCCTCCAACTTGTGAGCTCATTGGGGACCCCTATATAAGCAAGGGGTAGGGCGCGCGGTCAAGGTTGGATGCTTTTGACAGCCGCCGTCGCCCTTCCCACGCTCGCGCCTTCTGTTCCTCATGGACCTAGCAGTCCAGAGGAGCATCACTTCTTCCCTGTACATGTGGGATACCTCAGAGGTGCTGCATCTAGAGCAATGGGACAAATCGCGCGAGGGGATTGACATGATGGATGACCATGCAACTGCACTGCCTGCTGTGATGCGTACGACTACATCGAGTCGTCTTCCGCTACTTTCGTGCGTCTAGTGGTAATCCTGTGACCTATTACTAGCAGTAGATCCTGGTTTATGAGGTGAAAAGTTTTGTTTTCTAGCTAGCGTAGCACCCTCATAACCCTTCAGTGGTATCAGAGCCGTAGCTGTTCATTATAGGTTCGGTTGATGGCATATAGATGATATGAAGAGATAGCAGATGTGATCTGCTAGTCTTGGTTGCACAGTTTGATTAGATCAATTGTGAAACAGGGTGGTAGATGGAAACTCAATCCATTTTCGTGCTCTTGCGTGGCCGTGTAACGATCTACTCATACCGGTCGGTTTAATTCGCCATCTAAGTTAAGTGATACACGTAAGACCATACATGTTGGGCATAGATCAATGGGATTGATCTAGTGAAAATAGAGGGACCGCCGTTGCTACCTGTCATAGCGCATAGAATCGTTCTACGCCCAACTTATTTTTGCAGGGTATGAAGTGATTGGTATGGCCCATGTGTATTGTATGTAATTCTTTCATGGCCTGCGTGTTATGTAAGCAACATGGTTGGAGCCATATGTATTGGCCTGCGCGCCATCTTGTGATCTTGCGACTGTGTAATTAGCATAGTTTGCGGTAAAATAGTTCTTGGAGGACTTATCACAAGAAGGATGGCACACATGGATCGTGGAGATGGAGATCACCATGATGGGCATGATGATGGAGATGGAGATCACCATTCATTAAAGGGCCATACCATGTCACTATGTGTGAATGTGATTCTCATTATTTGTTCTACTTTCGCATGCTATTATGTTTTGTCTACATGAGTACGGTAGTGAAGTAGAACAATCCCTTAGCATTATTTAAGTTAAATGCTTCCCCAAACCTTGCACTGTCATAAGTCTTATACAATCAGTGGTGGGTCTATGAAATTAGGGTGCCACTGGTTTTCCTCGACTAGGCAGGTTCGTATCGGATACTTACTGCAAGAAGGTTTGGTTACTTGAACAAGGTCATCCTAATAGTTTGGGATCTTGAAGCATGGAAAGGTTGAGTGCTTGGCATAGGGATGCTAGCCCAACAACAAGAGTCATATGAGATATGATTAGCAAGGTGTTGCTTACCGATCTACCATACCGACCAGCGGTGATGCTAAAGCTCACTGGTCGAAATGTTAGTTGTGGGTCTTGAATCACTAAGTATCAATTGAGGGATATTGATTTTAGTGGGAGTATATTCTATTGATATAATTTACTCCTTCATGGATACATTGTCTTAGTATTTTGCACTATTTTTGTTGTAGATGGCCGCTCGTAATTAACCATTTTCTTTGCGTACAATTCTTGAGAAAGATAAGTTGAATGGAACAAATTATGCGGATTGGATCCGCAACCTGAGAATTGTTCTCAGGGCTGAGAAAAAGGAAGATATTCTAGACACCTCATTACCAGATGAGCCTGGTGAAAATGCACCTGCTGCTGAAAGAGCCGCTTACAAGAAAGCATACGATGCTGATCTTGAAGTGAATTGCCTTATGCTTGCTTGTATGGAATCTGATCTGCAGATGCATTTCGATAACAATCACTCAGTGAACGATATGATCGTGGTGCTTGAGGATATGTGCCACACGCAGGCCAGGACTAAAAGGTTCAATGTCTCTAAGGCACTTGTGGAAACCAAGCTTGTAGAGGGCGCAGCAGTAGGACCACACGTAATCAAGATGGTTGGTTACACTCAAAGGTTGGAGAAGCTAGGATTCCCAATTAGCCAAGAGTTGGCCACTGATTTTATTCTCTCGTCTCTTCCGCCCAGCTATGGAAACTTCATCTCGAACTACCATATGCATGGAGCAGAGAGAGGCTTGAGTGAACTATGTGGTATGCTAAAAATAGCAGAAGCTAACATCAAGAAAGGTGCCAGCAGTAGCCAAGTGTTGGCGGTCTTGAACAGACCTTGGTTTAAGAGGTGGGGCAAGAAGAAGGGCAAGGCTAGAGATGAGATCTCTAAGCCAAACCCATCTGCAGCTAAGGCTGGACCATCTGCAAATTCAGATTGCTTTTATTGCAAGGAGAAAGGTCACTGAAAAAGGAATTGCAAGGAGTACTTGGCGTCCTTAGAGAAGGATGGTGGCGGTAAAGGTATTACTGCTACTTGTACCCTTGTCGTTCATGTTACAGACATTTTTCTCGCTAATTCATATATCAATTTTTAGGTATTTGATACTGGATCGGTTGCTCATATTTGCAATACGATGCAGGGAATGATAAGAAGTAGAAGCGTGGAAAAGGGAGAGGTTGACTTCCATGTGGGCAACAATGCAAGAGTTGCTGCGTTGAACGTCGGGACGATGCAACTTCACCTGCCATCAAGATTTATCATGGAATTGAATTATTATTATTTTGTTCCTAGCCTAAGTCAAAACATTATATCACCTTCATGTTTGATGAAGGATGGTTATTCTTTTGCGAGTAAATACAATGGTTGTGTTATCTCCAAGAATAACATGTTTGTGGCTTTTGCATCCATTGTGAATGGGTTATTTATTTTAAATCTTGATGATGCACCTATCTGTAATGTTAGTGCTAAACGGTCTCGGCTTAATGAGTTAAGTCCTACCTATATGTGGCATTGTCATTTGGGTCATAAAAGTGAGAATCGCATGAAGAGGCTCCATGATGATGGTCTTCTAACTTTGTTTGATTTTGAATCATACGAGACATGTGAGGCTTGCCTGCTAGGCAAGATGACCAAGGCGTCATTCAATGGATTTCCTGAGAGGGCGTTTGACTTGTTGGAACTTGTACATACTGATGTATGTGGACCAATGAGCACGACAGCTAGAGGAGGATTTCAATACTTCATAACTTTCACTGATGATTTTAGTAGATATGGATATGTCTACCTAATGAAGCATAAGTCTGAAACATTTGAAAAGTTCAAAGAATTTTAGAATGAAGTAGAGAATCAACGTGGCAAGAAGATCAAGGCCTTGCGATCTGATCATGGAGGCGAATATCTGAGTCACGAGTTTAGCAATCATCTTAAGAGTTGTGGAATTGTTCCACAGCTTACGCCACCTGGAACGCCTCAGAGAAACAACGTGTCTGAGCAACGTAATCAGACCTTGTTGGACATGGTTCGGTCTATGATGAGCCAGTCGGACCTACCTTTATCATTTTGGGGATACGCTCTAGAAACAGCTGCTTTCACATTGAATAGGGTACCATCTAAGTCCATAGTTAAGACACCATATGAGATGTGGACTGGTAAGAGTCCTAGTTTGTCTTTTCTGAAAATTTGGGGTTAAGTTTATGTCAAACGACTTATATCAGATAAACTAACACCCAAATCAGACAAATGCTTTTTCATGGGATATCCAAAGGAAACTTTAGGGTATTATGTCTATAACCGGTCAGAGGACAATGTGTTTGTTACTCGAAATGGTGTTTTCTTAGAGAAAGAGTTTCTCAAAAGATAAAAGAATGCACAAAAGGTGTATCTTGAAGAAGTTCAAGATGAACCAGTAGGGACTGACTCTACGAGTGATGCTATTGTAGCAGAGCAAGTTGAGACACCTGTGGCAGTGGAGACACCGCCACAACCATGAAGATCAGCAAGATTTCACGCATTGCATGAGGATTTGTTATTGTTAGACGATGACGAACCCGTGAATTATGCGAAAGCTATGATGGATCCGGATTCTGAGAAATGGCAAAGTGCCATGAGATCCAAGATAGATTCCATGGGAGACAATCAAATTTGGAACTTGGTTGACCTGCCTGATGGGGTTAGACCTAGTGAGTGCAAATGGATCTTCAAGAAGAAGAAGAAGGATATGGACAGAAATGTTCACATCTATAAAGCCTGGCTTGTCGCAAAGGGTTTTCGGCAAGTTCAAGGGGTTGACTACGATGAGACATTCTCGCCAGTAGTGATGCTTAAATCTATTTGGATCATTCTAGCAATTACTGCATATTTTGATTATGAAATATGGTAGATGAATGTTAAAACAACCTTTCTAAATGGGAATTTAGAAGAGGACGTGTATATGATACAACCTGAAGGTTTTGTTGATCCTAATAATGCTAGAAAGATATGCAAGCTTAAGAAATCTATTTTTGGGTTAAAGCGAGCATCTCAGAGTTGGAATCTTCATTTTGATGAGGTCGTCAAAGGGTTTGGCTTCCATCAGAATGAAGAAGAACCTTGTGTTTACAAGAAGGAAAGTGAGAGCCCTGTTGTGTTTCTGATCTTGTATGTGGATGACATACTATTGATTAGGAATGATATTCCTATGTTACAATCTGTGAAGACTTCACTGAATAATAGTTTTTATATGAAGGATTTAGGAGAAATAACATACATCTTGGGCATTAAGATCTATAGAGATAGGTCGAGAAGGCTAATAGGATTAAGCCAGGATATGTATATTGACAAGATGTTGAAGAGGTTCAATATGGAACAGTCTAAGAAAGGGTTCTTGCCTGTGTCACATGGTGTGCGCTAAGGTGATAAGCAGTGTCCTTCCACTGAAGTTGAGCGCAAGCGCATGAGTAAGGTTCCATAGTGTAACAACCCTAGAAATCCGGTCACCGAAAATACGGGCTTTCAAAAATTTTTCTAAAGTTTACCAGTGTATGGTGGATGTCATGTAGGAAACCCGCCAATAGATGCACAAATAGCACCCGACGTTAGCCCGAGCATTGCATTTAAATAACCAGAGTTTGATTCGCCTCTTATTCGATTTTATGTGATGTTAATAAAAATCGAATAACCTTTTAATGCATGTATATATATATGCCTGCTACCGACTCCCCCCGCCGGCCCAGCCCCGCAGCGCGCTCGACCGCCGGCGCACGCGCTCGCTTGCGCGCGCACGCGCATGCACGCCGGCCTGCCTGCCCGAGCTCGAGGCCCAGCTCAGCCTGCTCCCGCGCGCTGCCGCGTTTCGCCGCGCGCCGCGCGCTCGCTCGCCGACAGCCGGCCCAGCAAGGCGGCCCAGCAAGCCACTGCCGTCACCCGTGCCCATGTCTCTCCCCTCCTCTCTCGCTGACACCCGAGCCCCACCTGTCAGCTTCCACCTTTTACCATTTCTGTTCGCCGCGCGTCACGTCCGACGTTCCAGAAATGGAACGGTGAAGCTCTGCCGCCTGCTGCTTGCCCGTGACTCGCCATCACAACACGGATGCCGTTCATCCTCACCTACCCATGCCGCACCTTTCCCTGAACCCTAACCCTAACTCACGGTTGTGCCTAGCCGCAGGATTGGCATCTGCCATCCTCGCCATCCGCCATGGCCGCCGGCCGCTATAAAAGGGAGAAGCATCCGGCCTCTAGGGTTTCCCATGCCGCGCAGTCGCCTTGACCGTGCCGCATCTCTCGACTGCTGCTACAGAGGAGAAGGAGTAGAGGGAGGGGTGAAGAAGGCGGGGAGGAGCCGGACCAGAGCAGAGCGCCACCTCCGCCGTCCGCATCCGTGCGCCGGAGAAGCCCGACGGACCCGCTCGGCCTCGACTTACCCCTCCGACGCTACGGCACTGCTACTCCCCCACCAGGCCGTCGCTTCGACCTCAGCCTCGAGCCACCGGGACAGCCCCGCGCAGGTGAGCTGCCCTACCCCATCCTTGGCCGCCACCAGTACATCATCGACATTCTCGCTCCCCTTATCGCTGTTTCTTTCCTTACCGCGACCAATAGCTTTGCCGTAGTCTAGAGCACGTTTTTGGCAACCTCTAGGAGCCGGCACGGGCCACAGTTGGAGCCACACACTTTTGCAGCTCCGGCCTCCCCGGACTCTGGCCGCCGGAGCGTCCGCCGTGGCTGCCGAGCCACGCACGCCCCGCTGTGCCTCGACTAGCCCCGGTAGCTAGCACATGGAGATCCCAACTTCTCCAATCGAAGGGCAAGAAGGAAGATGGAGACCAACGCCCGGCTTCGCTGGCGAATTTGGCCTCGCCATCGCCAGACGCCGCTGCCGCGCCTCGCTGACCACCACCGGCTTGAGGGTCGATTTCCCCGAGTTAGAGCACCTAGCCGACCAGCCACGTAGCTCAGCTAATAAGCCAACATTCGTTGAGGGTCCGTCCGACGAAGTCGAGGGTCCACCCGACGAAGTCGAGGGTCTGCCCGACGAAGTCGAGGGTCCGTCCGACGAGTCGAGGGTCCGTCCGACGAGTCGAGGGTCCGTCTCGACGAGTCGAGGGTCCACCCGACGAGTCGAGGATCCGTCCGACGAAGTCAAGGGTCCGACCGACATTCGTCGAGGGTCCACCCGATGACTCGAGGGTCTGTCCGACAAAGTCAAGGTTCCACCCAACAGTCGAGGACCTGGCTCCAATCGAGGGCCTGCCCGAGTCGAGGACTTGACTCGAGGCCAGAGGGTCGAGTCTCACCGGATAACTGTTCTCGAGGGCTGCCCCTTCGTGCGAACAAAGTTTCGTCTTCGAGGGCATGCCCGTTCGCCGGGCGAGTTTTCGTTCTCGAGGCCAGTCCGTTCGCCCGAGCGAGCTCCGTTCTCGAGGGGTCGTCCGGATCGCACCCTCGAGTGCACAGCGGCCGACCCAACCTGGCCCCACTTGTCAGTGACCAGATCCAGCCCTGTCCAGGCCTTCCGAGGCCCAGTCGAGACCCGTCAACGTTGACCGTTGACCTGGCCCCACCTGTCAGTGACCAGACCCGTGGACCCCACCTGTCAGCCGCTGACTTGGTCCCCTGTCAGTGCTGATGTCAGCATGACGTCAGCACATCCCCAGCCACACTGTGCCTGCACGCCACATAGCCCAACCAGGAGCTGCCACGTGTCAGCACCAAGTTAATCCGCCCTTTCTCTTTTTCCGAAAATAGAATAAACTTCGGAAATTCATAACTTCTTCATACGAACTCCGAAAAATATGAACCAAATGTCCAAATTTTCATAAAAATAAGCTCTACGTCATAGGCTTGAGTATGAGTGCATTTGGAGTTATTGAATTTTATTGCTTCTTTGGGTTGACTCTATAGGAGCCGCTAACGCGGCTATTATGTCTCGTTTCAGAGGAGGATCAGCTTGAGGAGGACGACTACACGTACGAGGAGGAGCTCGGTGATGACTTCACAGGTGCCACACCCCACC
>CM041639.1:2150151-2186900 GCA_023333625.1 Bothriochloa decipiens | reverse complement strand
CCTTGCATCCCACCAAATACTACATAGCAAAAGCAAAGCATAGGGTGAGAGATGTGGCCAGTACAAACCGTACTAAAAATTATTTGGCAGGTGAGCCCGACTACGACTATGACGATGAGGAGGAGTAGACATCTCGTTCCTATGCTCAGGCTTCTTTTTGGAGATTTTATTGTACTTCCGCCTTCCGCAGCTGCCCCAGAAGCTACTGCTACTCTGATGATTCCGCCAGTGTGGCGATGAATTATTTATGTAATTCCCCCTAATTGTAATCTTTTGTACGATGTATGGATCCTGTACCGACTACTGCGGGATAATGAGATGGTTTGATGCTTCGAACTATTATATTATCCGCCATTCTGTGCATTTTCCCTTCGTGGAAAATTGAGGATGTTTCACATACGCTTCGGCAATTGGTTCCATCATGTACGCCATGATATGTACTCATCCAGATGTAGCCTATGCTCTAAGTGTTGCGAGCAGGTATCAAGCCAATCCTGATGAGAGTCACTGGATGTTGGCTAAAAACATTCTTAATTACTTACAAAGGACTAAGGATGTGTTCCTAATCTATGGAGGTGAGGAGGAGCTCGTTGTAAACGGTTACACCGATGCTAGCTTCCAAACTGACGGGGATGATTCACTATCTCAATCAGGTTTTATGTTCACAATAAATGGTGGTGCAGTTAGCTGGAAAAGTTCCAAGCAGGAGACGGTGTCTGATTCTACAGTAGAAGACGAGTACATTGCAGCTTCTGGCGCTGCAAAGGAAGTGTTTGGTTGAGGAGGTTCCTCATTGAGCTTGGTGTGTTTCCGAATTGTCGGGCCCATTGAATTTACATTGTGATTACAATGGGGCGATTGCATAGGCTAAGCAGCCTAGGGATCACCAGAAGAACAAACACGTACTCTGGAAGTTTCATCTCATTCGAGAGTTTGTGAAATGAGAAGAGATCAAACTGTGCAAAATACATACGGATTTGAATATTGCAGATCCTTTGACAAAGGCTCTTCCATAGCCTAAGCATGAGGCGCACATGAAGTCTATGGGGATTAGACATCTAAGAGATTAACTCTAATGCAAGTGGGAGACTGTTGGGAATATGCCCTAGAGCTAATCATGTTGATGATGATATTCCGATTGTATCCATGATTAATAAAGTGTTCATTGAATATCAATTATAGACAACTTATATTGATTGGCAATTATGTGAATTGTTTGTGGAACTCAATTACTTGAATTGTTATTCTAAAATTGTCCCTGGTCGACATTCTTGTGTGAACACACTTGAATATTAGACCAGCACATGTATTAGTTGATGGCTATGTTTCACAAGTCATGGACATGGAGATGTCAAACTAATAATGTGGGCACATGTGAGACATGTAGGCTGGACTGACCTGACATCTAGAGCACTGGGACAAACCGCGCGAGGGGATTGACATGACGGACGACCACGCAATTGCACTGCCTGCTACGACGTGTACGACTACATCGAGTATCTTCCGCTACTTCCACGCATTTAGTAGTAATCCCGTGACCTATAACTAGCAGTAGATCCTGGTTTATGAGGTGAAAAGTTTTGTTTTTTGGCTAGCGTAGCACCCTCATAACCCTTCAGGATCATGGACCACAATACATGTCCTGGTTCTGGCAAGCTCCCCATGAGTCCATCGGGACTAACCTCGACTACAACACTTCTTACCACCCTCAAACAGATGGTCAGACAGAGAGGTTGAATCAGATTCTAGAGGATATGCTT
Source organism: Bothriochloa decipiens (assembly GCA_023333625.1). NCBI lineage: Eukaryota > Viridiplantae > Streptophyta > Magnoliopsida > Poales > Poaceae > Bothriochloa > Bothriochloa decipiens. The sequence continues at coordinate 2,185,140 of CM041639.1, read as the reverse complement.
CATGCCAGTGTTCTCAAATATGGCATAGATTGGGAGAAATGTCTGTCGTTTGCTGAGTTCTCTTACAACAATAGCTACCAGGCAAGTATCAAGATGTCACCCTTTCAAGCGTTTTATGGCAAACCATGTAGAACCCCCTTGATGTGGGACCACCCAGGTGAGAGGGCAGTTTTTGGCCCCGCCAAGATCAAGGAAGCCGAAGAAGGAGTAGCTCAAGTTAGAGAGAACTTGAGGATCGCTCAAAGCCGACATAAGAGCTATGCTGATAAAAGGCGTTGAGACCTTGAATTCAAAGTTGGGGACTATGTCTATCTCAAAGTGTCTCCACTTCGTGGTACTATCAGATTCCACGTGAAAGGAAAACTAGCTCCAAGATATGTTGGCCCGTATCACATCCATCAAAGAGTTGGAAAGCTGGCATACAAGCTTGAACTACCCCCACAGTTGGCAAGAGTACATCCCGTATTCCATGTGTCACAGCTATGTAAGTGCTTGAGGGTACCAGAAGAAGAAGCAGTTACCACTGATGTGCTTGATATCCAAGATACCGTAGAGTACAAAGGGCATCCCATCAAGATTTTGGGTTATGACACCAAAGAGACCCGTAGTAAGTCTATCCCTATGTGCAAGGTTCAATGGAGCAATCACACTGAACGTGAAGCAATGTGGGAAGATGGGAATCAACTGCTGCTACAGTATCCTTACCCCTTTAAGGGTATGTCACCTCTTAAATCTCGAGGTCGAGATTCCAATGAGGGGGGAGGACTGTAACAACCCAAAAATCCGAACTATAATTTTTTTTCGAAAAACCTATGAGTGATGAGTGTGATATGTCATCAGCTACCCCTAACCATGCTTACAACCTAAACATGTCATGTCATAGCATCCATGTGATCATAGCATAATCAATGTTTCAAAGTAATTTTTGATCAATGTTTCATATGTGGTTTTCAAATGTGGCAATAGCTTACCTTCAATGTTTCAATAGTTCACATGTCAGGTTTCATTAATATGTGATTTGGTTTTTATTCGATTTATGTGATGATTAATAAAATAAACCAACAATATTTATTCATGTAATAAATAAATATCTAATATGGGAAATATACCCGACATAGCCTATGACCTTAAAGTATGCCATAAAGTATTTTACAATATACTATACAAGTATATATACATGTATTGGAAAAATGGAAAAAAGATAAGAAATAAAAAGAGAAATGGAAAAGCCATCTGGCCCGACCGGCCCAGCAAGCCAGCAAGCTGGCCCAGCCACTCGCTCGCTCTCTCCTTCCCTCTCCCGTGCAGGTCGGCCCAGCAATGTGCGCCCGCGCCCACGCCCGCACCGCATCGCCAGGCCGCTAGCCGCAGCCGCTGACGACCAGGCCCCACAATGGGACCCAGCTGTCATGAGCTCCCCCTGGTCCCCTCTCCCTCTCTGCTTTTCCCCTGAGCTGCGCAAGCCCACGTGAGCACCACGCCGTGCGTGTGACCGCTCGAACCGCACCTGCCTCACACGGATGCCTGGGCAGACGAGCTGACAGGCTCTGCCACAAGGCACCCATGGCCACAACCGCCTCGCTCTCCCGTGCGTGCAACCACCCATGCGTGACCCTGTCCCCTACCCGTTCCCTCCCCTTTCTTGGCCTCGAAGCCAATTGGCTTCTCTCTCTACCCGCTGGAGCCCACGGAGGCCGAGGAAGCTGCCAGGAAGCTTCCCCTTGGATGAGATTGCCCCTGTAACCAACTCCTGCCGCCATACCCCTCTGGCCTTGCCACTCTCCTTATAAGCAGCGCCCCGGCGCTCTAGGGCTCCTAGGATATGCCGCCGCGTGGGTGGCCTCCCAATTTCACCTTGCCAGCACCAATTGGAGAAGGGGAGAAGGGGAGAAGAAAGGAGGTGGAGAAGGACGACGCCGTCGCCGGAGAAGAAGAAAAAGGCCGCCGTCACTGTACCGGAGCCACTGCTGTGCATCGGAGCAAGGAGCAGAAGCCGTACCACGAGCCGCTACTGCCAGAGCTGCTTGGACTTGGTACCGTGCCTCTATCCACGCCAACACCGGTGAGCACCGCCGTGTACCCCTTTTCCAACCCCTCGCCCTTGCTACCGGCCATGGCACTCCGCCTTAGGAGCGCGCCGGCCGAGACCTCCACCGGTCTCCCTTGGACACTGCACACGCACGCACAGACCAGTCAAAGCCTAAGGACCATGACATCAGGAGGATGCCGGACCGGGACACCACCATGCCTGCCGCCGCGCTGCACGCCACCACGGCGAGGCCACCTTGCTGCCTCATCTCCGAGCCCTAAGCCGCTTTGACGTCGGATCCGTGACCGCCTCGGCGAGACGCACCCATCACGCCTACTAGCCCCTTGGAAGCCACACCGGGAAGCCACGAGCGCGGGGCTATGCCAGCGCACTGCCGCTCTGGAGCGCCGCCTTGCGCTGCCGTGTCCCCGCCGTCTCCGACCACCACCAGGAACAAGAGGACGATGAGCATCTCCGCCGTGACGAGCTGCGTTGACTGGACAAGAAGGTGGAGGTCGGAGAGCATCTCTGAGTGCCATGCCATGCACCAAGGCCTCGTCGAAGCTCCGCCGTGGGAGTAGCTACCCATGCAGACTCCACCATGGATTTGGGTCGCCACCGGCGCATCGGGGAGGTGCTGTGAGAACCTAATCACACCCCTGCACCCCGAATTGAACTTGGCGTGGGTCGATGCATGGTTGTCATCGTGCGCCATCGTCGTCGAGCCACTGTTCACCATGGAGCACGTCACCAGGAGTCAAGCTGTCGCCCTGAAGACCACCTCCGTGTTCGCCATGACATCCCGAAACCGATGGGCAAGTTGATGACGCCGAAGGACCATCGTAGCGCTGGGAATCGAGGATTTCCTCGCCGCTGTCGAGCCCAGCCGTCTGCGAAGGAGACAGAGGAAGGGGATAGCCTGGTGAAGAGGAGGATGGACGTGGTCTACGTGGACCGGAGTCGCTGCACGTGGGGCCAGATGAAGTCGGTGCACCATGGATCGGTCTATGGACCGCATGGACTAGAGGACGACATCGTGGACGTGGTTCACATGGACCAGAGACACTGACAGTGTGCCCAGCAGGCACCGGAGCACCATGGACTGAGAGCTGTGAACCGAGCCCGTTTGAGATCCAGAGCTATGACGTGGCAGCACTAGAGCGTGCCACATGGTGGGCCCGTTAATGGCCTAGTGGGGCCCACCTGTCAGTTGACCGTTGACCGTTGACCATTGACCGATGACGTCAGCAGTGATGTCACCCTAGACCCACCTGTCAAACGACTGTTGACCCAGTCAATGCTGACGTCAGCATGACATCATCCACCACATCAGCTGCTGAGTTGTCTCTGTTGGACCCGCACGTGACACGTGGACCAATCACAGGCTGCCATGTGTCAGCACCAGGATAAATCAGCCCTTTTCTTTTTCAGAATATGGTTAAATCTTTGAAAAATCATAACTAATTCATACGAGCTCTGAAAATTATGATCCATATATCCAAATTTTCTATAAATCGAGCTCTACCTATTTTTACTATTTTTGAGTGCATTTGGATCTTCTATTTGGCATTCGTTCTTTGTGCTAATCTATAAGGGTCGCTCTCGCGACCATTAATTCTTGGTTATAGACTCGAGCGAGGACAAGTCTGACGATAGTGACTACCAGGAGAAGTCCGACAGCTACGTCAGTGAAGGTGCCACTTCTCACCCAACCTCGTAGATCCCATTACACATGGAAAATGTAGTATGGCTAGTGCTTTAATTTCTTTTGCTAAATAATGGATCGCCTGTGCTAGGTATGCATAGTAGATTATTACTTGATGAGCCCTACCTTGTTGTAACCTTTCACCAGCTTACCCGCTGTTATGTTAGCCACTTGCTTATCTGCTCTATTATATATATATACTTCAATCGCTTACATCTTGATGTGACGTGATGAACTCGGGGAAGGCCTCGAGGGTGCCAGGTTGGAGATGAGTGAGTTGATGGAACAGATGGGCTTGTGAGCTGATGATGCTGTATCTAGGTTTGGGGTGGAACTTACGGCATGGAGTAGGGTGAGGGTTGAGTCGATCGAGCCGAGATCTACGACGAGCTTGTGGAGCGAGTCTTGCTGGGGAATGGATCTGGACATTCCCGTGAGTGACAGTCTATGGCGGACTAACTCAGATGTGATGGAGAGTCCTAGGTGGAAGCCTCTGAGGGGTGGAAGCCAGGACGTGTGTGCCGTGGTAGCACGTTAAATGGGAACCCTGATGAAGACATCCCGGCTTGGTCACACTTAGGAACTACTGTGCTGGTATCCGCACCTTAGGAATCTCTTGCTTTCCACTCGCTTCCCATGGGGGGAAGACGACCGAACCACTAGATGGATCGATGCCACTAATGCTAGGCGAGTAGTGTTAGGAAGGTATATGCATGGGATGGAGCTAACACCCTACCAAGATGATCATGGCACCCCCTTCGAGAGTAGGTACATGGCATGGCATCCTCTTTGGGAGTGGATACATGCTCTCTTCATAGTTTCAGTGATCCAGAGCTGGATATTAGAGTGGCATCGTTCTATGGCAGTAGGCGCCCGAAATCTGCCTAGGTGGTGATCAACACCGAAGATGGTTATCTAGTGGATTAGTGAAACCTCTGCAGAGTGTATGGTTAATCAATCAATACATAAGCCAATTCTTGGCTATGGACCTTTCCTTAGGAGGTTGCACCGGACTAGTGAGTGGAGTGTTCTACCTTCCCCCTGAGTGTGAAAATTCCTACCGTGAGCCAGGTTGAGGGCTGTGGGCCGCTAAGACAAGCCAAGAGGGAGTTGGCTTGTCGACTTGAGTCTGAGATGGTGTTGGAGGAGTTGGGATTGTGTTTCAGAGATGGATGGTGATGGATGTTGTGGGTTGGGAATGTGTTTAAAACTTGATTAGTACATTATTTATATACTTGATTACTTGCTTAGGAAAAACCCCAGCCTTTATAGGTTCCTTTTTACATATCCATGATTTTCATCCAATTTCTAGAAAGGAATGCATAGGGTGGGAGTGTCGCCAGTACAAATCGTACTGAAAATTTGGTTTCTGGTTAAAGGAGTGAGTACTCTTCTGGGGAGTACAGCGATTGAGGGTTTAATGCCTATGCTCAAGTTTGATCGGAGATGATAGCTTCCGCACCTTCATGCTTTTAATTTTTTGTTGCATGAACTCTGATTTCGCCAAGTGGCGATGTAATAAGTTAGTGTAAACCTCTCTATTGCACTCTTTTGTTCGATTTATGGATTATGGTATTCAACTGTTATCGGATATTGTGATTTAAATAGTCATATTACACTCTGACTCTGTGGATTTCCCTTTGCCGAAATTGATGTTGTTTCAGCTAGCATCAACATGATTGGCGAAAGCTAGCATTAACATGATTGGCGAAAGCTAGCATTAACATGACTGGCGAAAGCTAATGTTAACATGATTGGTGAAAGCTAGCGTTAACATGACTGCCGAAAGCTTGCGTTATCGTTCCTTCACTACGTCTTTTGCACTCGAATAGCGAATGCTATGCAGGTTATGTTCCTATGACCTTTGAGCTAACACATGCAGGGTTTCTTGGGCCGCTGTTGTGTCGCCAACCGTGGCAGGCCATGTTGGGCCATTCTGTAGGGTGATGGGTCCTCGGGAAGCTGTGGTGGAGGACAAAAGACCATGCCTACCCTCCATCCAGAGGCAACTCCTGAGGAGCGTTGTGAGAGTTCGAAGGGCATTTGTGTCATGCAAAAGTCTACGAAACTGTATTAATTCCCCCTGGGGGCTCTGTAAAAGGGGCTTCGTCCCTGAGATGAATGGAAGTGGTGATTATGCTCTGTTTATCTCACTGTAAGCATTTGTTATTATCTACTTTCATCATTGACCTTTAGTTCCTCTTCCAGTGTTTGATAGTTGGAGCGAACACCAATAGTGGCGCCCACCGTGGCTGTTCCTCGAAACTACCATGGCACCAAGGGGAAAACTAAAAGCACCAAGCACCAGGGATGACACCTCCTCCCCAGTGATACCTTCCACAGCCACAGCAAGTCACGGAGTAGAAGTGGGCACTTCCGCTGACGGAACCGTTGTAGAAGAGCAAGTGGTAGCCGTAGCAGCAACAACAGAAGCTGGTCCCCACAACCAGCATCTTTCGCAAGATGATCAAGAAGATCCAGAAGGTTCAGAGCTTCTGCCAGTGGACCAGCAACTCAATGATCATGCAAGACTCCTCAAGTGGTTGGATGACAGTCAGAACAAAGTCAGAGTTCTCCAGTAGCTACGAGATCAACTGGCGCGGCAAATCGCAGTGAGAAGTTGAGAAGCACTTATGCAGCAAGCAGTACAAGAAGCAGAAGCAAGAAGAATGGCTTTGCAAAGAGGGATAGAGCAGCTCCAAGTAGCGCATGCACCGTGAATGAATGAAGCCACAAACGCATTATACAGGCAGGAAGAACAAATCATGATAGACCCAACCTCCCCACTTTTGGCTGAATTACAGAGGAGTCCCTGGCCAGCCAACTCAAGCCCAGGCTTCCCACTTTTGATGAAAAGTCAATCCACGAAAGTTCATCGCAAGCTATGAAGCGATAGTACACTCAGCCAGAGGAGACTCAGCCACCCTAGCCAAGTCCCTCATCGTGGCAGTCAAAGAAGTAGCTTATGATTGGTACATATCATTGAAGCCACTTTTGATCAGAACTTGGTTGCAAGCCAAGGGAGAATTACTGTCAACCTTCCAGGGTTTTGAAATAGAAAAGAAAACAACAAGAGACCTAATCACATGCAAGCAAGAAAAAGGCAAACCACTATCGTCATACTTGGACAAGCTAATCCAATTAAGAGTACAAATTCTGAATGCTTCGGATGATGTAGTGATTGCTGCAGCTATACAAGGCCTACAAATCAGACCATGCACATTTCATCTGATCAGAGAAGTACCAACAATAGTGACAGAGCTATTCAATGAAATGAGAAAGTTCTCGAGATCAAAAGATGGCTTGCGCAGACGCAAAGCAGCAAGAACCAACCTGAAGCAAAACACCCCATGGCAAAATCAACCAGTTAACCAACAGATGAATCAGTGAAATAATCAGAACTATCGGCAAGTAAACAACCTCCAACAACAACCGGCGCAACAAGATGCAACTTTTGGCCAAGAACACAGGCCACCGTTGTAGAATAACAGGGATGGAAATCAAGGAAATAGAGGCGGATGCCCACCACGCGAAAGAGGCAGAGGGCGTGGAAGAGGCCCAAGAGTGCCATACTATTTTGTCTGTGGTGAGAACAAAGGCCATTTCTCATGAGAGTGCAAATATGCACAACTGGCAAGGGAGCAAAAAGAAAAAGATGATGCACCTCATCCGCAAGAAAGTCAAAAGCACGTATTCCACAACTCTGCTCGCGAGTCGAGCTGTAACTCAAGTTACAACCAAGCTCCATACCTATACCCTTACCAAGCACCACTTCAGCATTACCCCTAGCCAATTATGTATCATCAACCAGCATACAGTTGGCCTCAGCAGAGCCATAACCCCGTTTTCTAGCTCCCTCAAAGTCAGGCTCATTCGGCAACAGTATCATAGCCGGCAGCTCAAGAACATCACCATCCAGCACCACATCCACAAGCACATCAAGAAAATGTCCAAGAAACTCAAGTAGTCAATGCAGTCCTACCATCACACGGCCATATCTATGCCATCACAGGTGGATCCAATCAGGAACATGAAAGTAAGAGAGCAAGAAAGTAGTACAAAAGAAGAATACATACAGTGACTCCAAGGCCACCCCTCAATAGACCAGCATGGTCCATGGTCCCTATCACTTTCAGCGAAGATGATTTCCAAGTCAGAGACTACCCACATCACGATTCTTTCGTCACTACTGCAAACGTCAATGGTTTCACACTACACAACATCCTAATAGACAACAAAAGTTTAGCAGACATTCTATTCTTCAAGGCTTTTGAGCAAATGGGTCTCAGCAAAAGAACACTTGATTTAGCAGGAAACACATTGTTTGGTTTTGGAGGATCCAAGATAAACGCAGTAGGAAAAAGGAGCTTGAGAGTAGCTTTCGCTGAAGACAGGAAAGCTAGAGCAGAAAATGTCACTTTTGACATAGCTGACATGGACTACCCCTGCACCGTAATATTCAGAAGAGGATTCATAAACAAGTTTGACGCAGTGATAAAACAAAGCTACTTGTGCATGAAGATACCTTCACCATTCGGAATAATTACCATTTTTGGTGACCAGGAAGCAGCAAGAAAAATAGAAGAAAAGCCAATACCTGGTTACTACATGATCAATGAAGTCAAAAAGAAGACAGAAGAGGAAAACAAAAGTGAGGGTGAAGATGAAGATCGCAAGAAGATAGTCCAACCAAGAGCAAAGCCTACAGAGGAAACAAAAGGAGTATCACTTTCGCAACATTGCTCCAACAAGTGTGTGCACATAGGGAAAGACATCAACGACGACAAAAGAGCGGAACTCATTCAGTTCCTCAATGAAAACAGAGAAGTATTCGCATGGTCCGCTAGTGACCTTCGCGGGGTCGACAGAGAACTCACACAGCACAACCTGAATGTATCCAGCACAGTAAAACCAAGAAAGCAAAAGCTACGCAAGATACCGGATGAAAGAGCAGAAGCAGCAAAAGAAGAAGTAGACATATTGTTACAAGCGCAAGTCATCAAAGAGGTGTAATACCCAGAATGGTTAGCAAATGTAGTCATGTTGCAGAAGAAAAATAAGAAATGATGAATGTGCATTGATTTCACAGATCTCAATAAGACTTGTTTGAAAGATCGTACCCATTGCCAAGGATAGATAAACTTGTTGACATAGCAGCTGGGTGCGAAAGAATGAGCCTCCTGGACTGTTTCTCCGGTTACAACCAAATATGGTTGAACAAAGATGATGAAGAAAAAACTAGTTTCATCACCCCTGTGGAACTTACTATTTTAGACGAATGCCAGAAGGTCTGCGCAACGTGGGATCAATTTTGCCAGGATGGCGAACAAAGTCTTCAGCAAGCAAAAATGCCAGAACCTGGTCAATTACATGGACGATATCGTCATCAAAAGTGACAAGAAAGAGACACATATTGAGGACTTAAAGGAAAATGTGTCTTTGGTATCAGGGAAGGAAAAATCCTTGGTTACATGGTATCAGCTAAAGGAATCAAAGCCAATCCTGAGAAAATAGCAACTATAACAAACATGAGCACTCCAGCTACGCGAAAAGAAGCCCAGAAGCTCACAGGACAAATAGCAGCACTCAGCAGATTCATAGCGAGGTCTGCCGAGAAAGGCTTTCCACTCTTCAGGATCCTCAATCAAGCAGATCATTTCGAATGGGGTCCAGATCAACAACAAGCTTTTGATAGTCTCAAGGAATATCTTACAAGACTTCCGACCTTGAATAGACCAACCATGAAAGCTGACTTGCTTTTGTACCTAGCAGCGTCCCACACTGCAGTAAGCACAGTACTAGTGGAAGAAAGGGTGAGCGAAGGAAAAATGCAATAGTTCCCAATCTACTCTGTCTCAGAAGCATTATCCGGAGTAAAACTAAACTACACAAAACTTGAAAAGATAGCTTACATAGTGGTAATGGCATCATGAAAGCTGAAGCGCTACTTCTAGCAACATCGCATAGTAGTCACTTCCGCACAACCTCTGGAAGCACTATTCCGCAATACGGAAGCAATCGGAAGAATCGGGAAATGGGCAGCGAAATTTAATCAGTACATAGTAGACTTCACACACAAGTCCACAATAAAGTCCCAAGTCATCACATATTTCATTGCAGACTGGACGCCAGCGGCCTATGATACAACCATCAAATTCAAAGAACCACTTTGGACTGTCTTCTGTGATGGGGCTTGGTGCAATTCAGGTGCCGGAATAGCGGCAGTCCTGGTACCACCAATGGGCCAGAAACTAAGATACGCAGCAAGGCTAGAGTTCCAAACCACAAACAACATAGCAAAATATGAAGCAGTGTTACTCGGGTTGAGAAAACTAAGAGCCTTAGGAGTGCAAAGATGCATCGTCAAATCTGACTTGCAAGTAGTAGTTGGCCATGTTGAGAAAGACTATACAACAAAAGAAAGAGAGCTCTCAAGATACCTAGATGCAGTAAGAATAATGGAAAGACATTTCGCTGGATTCACTCTAAAGCACATACCAAGAAGTGAAAACTCAGAAGCCGATGAACTAGTGAAAGCTACAGCTCAGAGAACACCATTACCGCTAGATGTTTTCTACCAGACACTATCAATAAAATCCATCAAAGAAGAAGAGGACAACCCAAAAGCAATACATGTGATACTAAGCGAAGACTGGCGTGCCCCGATAGTTGCTTTCCTCAAAGGCACATACGAACTAGAAGATAAGAAAGAATGGCAATGAATGACATCAAGAACAAAGCAATACTCCTTAATTGGCAAAACTCTACACAAGGAAGGCATCATAGCTCCATTGCTAAAGTGCATCAGCAAAGAAGAAGGCAAAAAATTGCTAGCAGAAATGCACGCAGGCATGTGCAAAGCGCACAGAGAACCACATGAAATAGCACATAGAGCCATGAGACAGAGTTTCTATTGGCCAACAGCTTCAACAGATGCTAAAGAGGTAGTGAAAAGATGCGAAGGATGTCATAGGTTTGCCAAAAATCAAACAGCCCTAGCAAACCCAACAAGCTCTATCATTCCTACTTGGCCTCTACAAAGTGACATAGTAGGACCACTTCCGCAAGCTCCTGGGAACCTGAAATTCACAGTAGTGGCACTAGAGTACTTCACAAAGTGGATAGAGGTGAAAGCTCTTGCAAAAATCACATCAAAAACACTTATCAGTTTCACCTGGCAGAGAATCATATGTCGATTCGGGGTCTCATCATACATAACAGTGGACAATGGAAGATAATTTGACTCCACTGAATACAGAAACTTTTGTGATGAGCTCAATATCAAGCTGACTTTCACTTCAGTGAACCATCCGCAATCAAACGGAGCAGTCGAAAGAGCCAAGGCGGAAATTTTCACTACAATATCGAAAATTCTGAAAGAAGAAAAAAGGGAAAGTGGACTCAGGAATTAACAACATCTGTGTGGGGGCACAACATCTCAAAAATGAGAGCAATAGACTGTACGCCTTTTCGCTTGTTGTACGGGGAAGAGGCAATTACCCCGGAAGAAATGAAACTCGGGTCATTCCGCACTGAGATCGCAGCCACCACCCCAATTCAAAGATACATCGAGCCAAAAATAGCAGAACAGCGAAAGCTAGAAGCAGCAAACAACCTGGACAAATATCACCAAGAAACCAAGAGTTGGAGAGACAAAAAGGTTTTATGGAAGAACATCAATCCAGGAGACATGGTGCTCATCAGGCACTCCAACAAACAGGGAAAGTTACAATCCCAATGGTATGGACCCTTCATTGTTGCAGGTACAATCAAGGAAGGCGTGTTCTGACTGATCAATGAAGAAGGCGTCAAAACTACACACACCTGGAACACAGACAACCTCCGCAGATTCTACCCATGATAGCTTTAGAATAACAAGAAAAATGTAATTTTCATTTTCACTTTCGCACTAACATTGTCTAGGGACCTGCGCTCTTTTTCCACATAGGGGAAGCCTTGAAAAAGGTGTGAGGTTTTTTAACGAGGCAGTCCTCTATAAACCCTTCATTATAGCTTTCGTTTTTCCCCAATATCGTTGTCCAGAAGTTCCCTCAGAAGTCAAAAACAAGGAAAGATATCTTGCATATTCGACAAGCGCAAGAGTCGCTAAGGTAAGGTTGTAAACAACCTCAATTTTATCTTTTCAAAATCAAAAAGCTCAGAGCAAGCTAGGCCCAGAGGCCAAAACAGACTTTGTATCTAGAAAAAGACCAGAACAAGTCAAAAGCTTAGAGCGAGCTAAGCCCAAAGGCTAAAAAATAGACTTTGTATCTGGAAAAAGACTAGAACAAGTCGAAAGCTCAGAGCGAGCTAAGTCCAGAGGCTAAAAATAGACTTTGTATCTGGAAAAAGTCTAGAACAGGTCAAAAGCTCAGAGCGAGCTAAGCCCAAAGGCTAAAAAATATACTTTGTATCTGGAAAAAGACCAGAACAAGTCAAAAGCTCAGAGAGAGCTAAGCTCAGAGGCTAAAAAACAGACTTTGTATCTGGAACAACACCAGAACAAGTCAAAAGATCAGGGTGAGCTAAGCCCAGAGGCTAAAAAAGTAGACTAACCAGAACAAGTCGAAAGCTCAGAGTGAGCTAAGAACAAGGGCTAACACAAACTCTGTATCTGGAAAAAGACCAGAATGGGTCAAAAGCTCAGAGCGAGCTAAAGTTACAAGATCAGAGTGAGCTTGGCCGAAAGGCCAAAACATAAACTCTATTTGAAACAAGTGCAAAAAGAAAGAGCATCCACTTTCACCATTTTTGTCCTTACAAAGCTCAAGAATTCACATTCGAAACCCGTAAAAAGGATGCTACAACCATCACTTTTGCAAAACGAGTTCCAAGCATCTCACCCAATCGGCAACAGACGTTGGACAAATTGCTTTCGCAATCTGGCTCAATAAAACCTATCATCTTCAAAAATAAAAGATAACGGGTTCTACTAAAGCAGAATTACGAAAGCAAATAGTACTGTCTTTCGAAGATATAAATGGCACACCACTTCAAAGCAAAAGTCATCTTACTTTTGGAACACCGAATCAGATGAACGGTTACTTCCCCTCGGGTTCAAATCCAACAGCATATGGCTAGCGAAAGTGCCAGATAACTCAAATGCTGTTGGAGTGGAACCGGAAGGCAAACAACCCATCTCATAAGACTAAATCAAAGGAGCATAACCTACACGCTCACAGCTCGAATGAGACAAATCCTAATTTTGCTTTCTGGATTAGAACCCTTAGAACTCGGTAGCGACAAGAAAAGCCACCAAGTATGAATTCTAAGGATTCTCAACCATGAAAGAAAAATAATTCGCCCAAAGTACCAAACAGACCCTTTCTTATTTTACTTTTGGCATCAGCACCACAAAGCAAAAGGTGCGAATTATAATTTATTGCACCAATAGAACTCACCACCGGTGAGAGCCAGCACGCTTGAATTCTATCGATGCTGAACCATGAAAGCCAAATAAGTAGATCGAGCAACTTTCGTGTAAACTAGGAGAATCTCGTGTTGACAGAGCACCACTGTCGAAATTATAGTCGAAAGTTTAATTCACATCAGGTTTAACCCCAACAGCATCGATACCGTCAAGCGACTAGTTAACATGATGTTGTTGGCGTGGAACCAGATGCAAATTAAACCAGCTAAATTCACCCAATAGCTTTTAAAATGACCCAAGTGAGACAAGCAACAACCTCACTTTCATGAGCAGCTCCAGCAGAACACGCGCTGGAAAATCCCTAGGTGCACATTCGGCTAGAGCTGAACCAGGAAAGCAAGATATCCTGTCCGCGAACAAATGTAGAGCACGACAAACACAAAACCACAGCTGAATAGCTGTTTCACCTTGGACTCAGTCCAAACTGCATCATCTTTAGCAAGCTGCAAAAATAGTATGATGCCGTTGGGGTTGAACCCGAGGCAAAACAACTCAGCAAATCTCAAACGTCAGATGAATAGTCATCTCACTTTAGGCTTGACCCCAGCAGCATTGGTATCAGTAAGTTACCAAATAGCATAATGCTGTTGGTGTCAAGCTTGAAGCCAAACAACTCATCTCATGCCACAAAAACAGACAACAGCACAACACTACAACTCAACTTGAGAAAGACAACCCCAATCCATCGGGTATTTATAGGAGGACCAAGCTCAGCTTGCATTGAAGATGGTAGTTGGCCAGTACCAGCTAGAAGCCACACCCAGCAGTCACAAGGAATGAAAAGCCTAAAGGACAGGCTTTACCAGCCTATAGCATAGACTAGCTGCAGATAGGCCAGTGTCACCAGTAAAGAAGCAATCGTAGCATTAAAGGCAGAAGATGTGATAAGACAACTTAATGTCACCTAACAACCTATCAAAGACAAAAGATACATAGAATCAACACCAGGGACCCACAACAATAATACCTCGCAACTTTCGTCTTCAACACACTAGACCCAGCCCTGAACACCCATACCACATCTATAAAAGGAGGCGCAGCATGAGGCTTTCCACCGACCAAGGCACCACTTATCCGTTAGGAGCATACATCACCCATGTCACTACAAATACTAGAAAATGCCAATAACCAACCGTAAAAAAAGCGGAAGTAAAAGAAGAGTATGGGAATGGGAGTCAACTAGGAAACATGAGTAGGTCCCAAACATTTGGAACCTCAAGAATACGAAAGGTCAGACACAGTACCCTTTCGCAAAGCAGTAGCTAACCAGCCTGGACCATTAGCTATTTTAGAACTTCACTTTGCAAGGCGAGAGCAAGAATAATGCAGCAGCATGCAAGCTTTCGCGCACAGTCGAGCCACAAAACAAAAACATTGTAAAAAGTTGTATCGTTTATCCCAAATAGAATGTAACCGTCAATTAATACTAACGAGTATAGTTCTTTTCCAAGCAAAAATCCGAATCACTCCCTTCAACCTGTAAAAAGTGGGGGGACGACGCTTTTTCAGTTAATCAGGCTGAAGGGTTCATCTCATTTTTCGAAATCAAAGCTCAAAGAGCTTCCATGGTCAATACATAAAAAGTGAGCAGTCTCACTAAGCCACCCAGTCAGGGGCCTACATCGACTTTTGAAAGTCGAAAGCCGAGGAGCTTTCGCACCCCAACCTATAAAAAGTGGGGGGGCACTCCAGACAAATAGACCGAAGGGCTTAAAATAATTTTCGGCACTCAAACGCAAACAGGCTTTCACCGAACCTGTATAATCAACAAATCACGATCCTAGTCTCAATCATAGTACAGAACTCACAAGACAACTTGAAAGCTAAGCGTTTCAAAAGCTAAGCAGCTTTCGAAACTTGAAAGCAAAACAACCTTCGCACCATTCAACCCATAAAAATGGGGGGGCGACGCTCTTCAGACAACTACGCTAAGGGCTCATAACAGCTTTAGGTGTCTAAAGGCAAACATACTTTTGCCAAACCAAAACTGGTAAGGAAGATCCCATTCTAAACACACAAAAGTAGCTTTCGCAACTAGAAATGAGAACAGCTATCGCGTTGGCAGAGCAAAACAATTTTCAAAAACAGAACAGCTTTCGCAATTTGAATACAGAATAGCTTTCACACCTACTCAAAAAGTAGAGAGCAAGGGCACCTCTTGGCCAATCGAGCAGAGGGGCTCATAAAATGCTATCAATACTTTCGCAAATCACACTCAACGTGTAACATGTTACCCATTGGAAGGAAGCATCGTAATATCAGGTCATTCACTATCGATCCGGGCATTCAATAAAGCTATCAATACGAAACTCTCAACATCAAAGACAACATCGAATAACGAGACACCAACTGAGTATTTTATTAAATGATTTACAAATCATACAAGAAGTCAGACCACAATGAAAGCAAGTCATTGGGGCTCTTCTTTTAGTACATCCAACGAAATAAATCTATAACGTACTTCACCTAAGAACGGCGCCTCATCCGTTGGCTCCTCTTTTGGAACCTTCAAATTATCGTCCTCTTCCTTAGACCCGGACGGGCCCTCACCGGAAGTAACTTTCGCCTCTGCATGTTGGGACCAAAACTCTCTAATCTTCCGTGCGTTCCTCAAGCATCGCCTAAAATGAGATCGAAAAAAGCCATCCATGCTACAACCCGGAAAACGCCGACGGTGATTGTACCACGAACCACCGAAAATAAAGAAACCATCACGTGAAATCATAAGTGGATAATGCTCAACCGCGTTGTCGAGATCATCATCAACCTGTTTGCAAAAATTCAGAACAATCAAAATAGCCTTAAGGTTACAATACGCGCGCAACATTCGCTCCATCAAACAGTGTTTTACAAGACAACTTTCGACGTGTTCCCATCATTCAAGTAAACCTAGATCTCTACCGTGTTCGGCTGCTCCTTGATAAGTGCTCTAGTCGGCGGAGTGCTCCCATCATTCATCGGAGGAGGGGCAGTTTCGACGTTCAGTGAGGCGGCCGCATGAGCAGAAGGAGTTCCACCAGCAGCACCGGAACATTCCGTAGCTTGGCTCTCGCGGAAGTTGCGCTGGGCGATGAATTCTTTCACCTTGGCCTTGATAGCGCCCTTCTCAGTTTCCGTCTGGCACAAAACATTAATTCGAAAGTCAGACAACAATTAAGTTTTACGGTTAGCTTAAAAAATAATAATAAAAGTATATAAAAAAGAAAAAAGAAAAGAAGAGAGAGGCATCATCTTCCCACGCGAAAGAGCAGCACGAATAAGAGCCAGGTCCTAGCCTCCTTTCATCCAATACTCATCATAAAAATGAGTAGCCACAGCTTTCGCCTCGGCAGACCGGGACCAATATTGCTTGGGGTCGCGGATCTCCACCTTGTCAAGATGGTCGCAGCCAGCATCAAGGAGGCACTGAGCGAAAGCTCCCAGCGACTCGAGAGATGCATAACCATGGCCAGCATTCTGGAAATTCTCAAAATTTTTGAGTTCTTCCACCAACCAAGTCAGGAAGTCCCTCAGAGGCATATCCTGAGGCATGGCCACTTCCGACCCAATGCCTTCAACCAATTCTTATAGGCCAGGAACACTTTCTGACCTTCCGCCCCAAGCGCGGCCTCCTCAACCTTTCGCTGTTGCCGGAACTCGGTCATATCGTGATTCATCTCCTCAACCTTGTCAGCATAAAGTTTCTTCTGAGCAGCCTCTTCCGCCAGCTTTTCTCCTCATCTTTCAGTCTCTTCTTCAGGTCTTTGACCTCCTTCTCCAAGTCTTTGATTCAGGAGTCCCTATCGGAGACACCTTTCTCAAAGCTTTCGGTTTGAGAGTCATCGAACTTGGACAAAGTTCGATTAAGCACAAGAGCCTGCACCCAGCGAAAGCTTAGCTAGCGAAAGCTGAAAACAAGTGTAAAACGAATGTATAGTTAAAAAATATATACGAAACAAATAATGTCACCTGGATAAGGTGAGCATTCGCCGCCTCAGAAAGCTTGATGCGCGGAAGCTTCAACAAGTCCTTCTCCACTTCTGGCATCCTGAAAGCCTCACTAGCTTGCTCGGCCACTTGCACCGAAAGATGATTCGGCATCATTCCGATCTCCTGATACTTCACATTGGAGATCAGCCGCGCGTCAGCAGGAAATCCAAGTGAACGAGCAAGCTTATAAGTCCTCTCTTTCGCAGGATCCGGCTCTCCAGAAGAGCTGGACCTGGAACACACCACCATCTCACCATAATCATCTGAACAAGAATCCCGGTCCAGCTCCCCATGACCAAAAAGGTGGCCACGAAAGATGTTCCCCAACACCAATTCCTTGAAGAATCGGGACTTACCTGGTTCTGCACTTCGGAAGGACAATGAGCCCCAGCTTTCGTAGCTTGAGCGGCAGCAGTAGTCAACGCAGCAGCCGCTTTCCCAGCGGCGTCAGAGTTTTTCTCCGTGGGCTTGGCCCTTTTTGGGTTTTTCCCTGCTTCTGGCGGAGCAATCGGCCGTTTAGGGGCTATCGACACATCGAGGAAGCCTAAAAGCGAATCCTCTGTGTCCATCATCTGGCACGGGTCAGCTATGCTTGCCCGGTTTGCCATAGAGCTATCACTTTCTTCAGCCTGCATAACAAAAAGAAAAAATATATATATAACCATAAGAAACGGAAATTCAGAAAGCATAATACACAAGCAGACGGGCATCTATCGCTCACGAACTAAGAAACCAAACCATCTCATCAAGAGTCATCCCCCACTTTCGCGTTCTCCCAATGATGACACTAGAACTGGGCTTTACAGCTTTCGCTATTTTGCAACAAAACCGAACATCCGCAGGCTCTGAAACACCTACCTTTCCTTCACGCTCTTTCCTCTTTCGCGACTCAAGCTGCACGGTGCTGCGGCCCCGAGCCCCGCGTCCTCGTGCAGATTTGGAGTGTCCGCCGGCCACAACCACGCTTGCCCCTGCCCCCGCGTGTAGTGCGTTCCATGACTGTGCTTCCATCGGACCCAGAGTCCGGTAACCTAGGGTCCTTTCGATTTTGATAAGGAACCCCAAGAAAATCAAACACCCAATTGACACGGGCAAACCTTGCCTCAATCTACATACGAGCATCATGTTCGCGAATGCTGTATGGTTCAAACACTTTCGAGACACTATCCTCAATGAATTTAGCATAAAAATGTCTATCACTTTCGGCAATCCCCTCAAGCTCAAAGTTGGGAATTCGATGACCAGTAGAAGTTTCGGTGAAGTGCGAAAACTGCACCATACGATCCAGCGGCGAAAACTAAAGAACCTCCCATTCCTCAGCCAAGTCATGGCTGATCTGCAAGCGTGCAGTCGCGCTGAGCACAAGACTAGCTTCCGCCTCACCCGGACTATTGTTCACCGGAGCCTTGGAAATTCCAGCGGTAGGCGCCGGCACCGAGACCATTGGATGAGCTTTTGCGGTCCCTCTAGCTCTCGCAACCTCAACATCATCATCGCTGCAAACCCGAACGTAGAACCAAAAATCTTTCCAATCTTGCCACTTGTTCTTTTACATCATGGCCGATTCTTTTGGCCGTGATGTGTTGATCATCTTTCGCCTAGCGCCGTCCCCTAGACCGTTCAAAAGGTTTAATTAATTTAATTAATTAATTAATTAATTAATTTAATTAATTTTTATTTTTTTGAACGGTCGTGACTTTTGTTTCGGTAACCGCTCCTGGTGGGACCGTCGCGACGGTTTGCGTCCCTTGACGCGTACCGACGAGCGGGGGCTATAAAAGGGCAGGGGAGGTGCGTGAGAGACACGTCTCTCTCACGTCTCCGTGCCTTTAAGCTCTTTTGCTCAGTCTTGCTGAACTGCTTCCGCGAGAGCTTTTGGGGGTGAAGCCTGGTCCGCAACTTCCGCTCTTCGATAATCGGTTAGTTTTCTTATCTTGCTTTCGCGTTCCTTTGTATTTTGTTTCATCTTTTGGTCATGTTGGGGTCTGTTAGGTTATTTTTTATTCTTCTTACTTTTGCGTTTTTAGATGGCCGGTGAGTCCACATCCGCACATGATTCTGGATTGAGTCTTTCGGGATCAGGTTCATCGAGTCAACCTGGTTCTGCGCGCGATAGTTGTTCTAGTTCTTCTTGGACCAGAACCCAAGCGGAAACTCACTCTGGTGATAGTGTTCACGGTACTTCCGCTGATCAAATTGATCAGACTCACGAGGTGTTTGCGGAAGCTGTGTCTGATGATCAGACGGATGCGGATGTTAATGTTGATGGTCTTTCTGATGCCGAGGGAGGTGGGATTACGGAAGAGAATGAAGAGTTGAATCTCGAGGATGCGAATGCTGGTGATGATGATGAGGTCGTTGCGGATGATAAGGATGGAGAGTCCACCAAAAGTGATGAAGAAGTTTCCGAATCACGTGAGGCTCTGGGCAAGCCTGCACGTGTTTCTGTATACCGGCTAAAGTGGTCACGTGTTTCGGAGGAGGACTCAATCCAGAATCGTGTGCGGATGTGGACTCACCCGCCATCTAAAAACGCAAAAGTAAGAAGAATAAAAAATAACCCAACAGACCCAACATGACCAAAAGATGAAACAAAATACAAAGGAACGCGAAAGCAAGATAAGAAAACTAACTGATTATCGAAGAGCGGAAGTTGCTGACCAGGCTTCACCCCCAAAAGCTCTCGCGGAAGCAGTTTAGAAAGACTGAGCAAAAGAGCTTAAAGGCACGGAGACGTGAGAGAGACGTGTCTCTCACACACCTCCCCCGCCCTTTTATAGCCCCCCGCTCGTCGGTACGCGCCAAGGGACGTGAACCGTCGCGACGGTCCCAACAGGAGCGGTTACCAAAACAAAAGTCACGACCGTTCAAAAAAAATAAAAATTAATTAAATTAATTAAATTAATTAAACCTTTTGAACGGTCTAGGGGACGGCGCTGGGCGAAAGATGATCAACACATCACGGCCGAAAGAATCAGCCATGATTGTGTTGAGGGGCTACTGTTGGGGTAGTGCCGAATGTTAGCCACCCCTCGCCCAGCGCGGTAGCTTTCGGCGTGGTGTTCGGGCCTAAAGATTTAGGCTGGATTAGTCACGTAAGTCGTGAGCACGTCGACACGCGAAAGTTGCGATAGCACCAACATGATTGGCGAAAGCTAGCGGTAACATGACTGGCGAAAGCTAGCGTTAACGTGATTGGCAAAAGCTAGCGTCAACATGATTGGCGAAAGCTAGCGTTAACATGATTGGCGAAAGCTAGCGTTAACATGACTGGCGAAAGCTAATATTAACATGATTGGCGAAAGCTAGCGTTAACATGACTGGCGAAAGCTAACGTTAACATGATTAGCGAAAGCTAGCGATAACATGACTGGCGAAAGCTAACGTCAACATGATTGGCGAAAGCTAGCGTTATCGTTCCTTTGCTGCGTCTTTCGCACTCGAATAGCGAATGTTGTGCAGGTTATGTTCCTATGACCTTTGAGCTAACACATGCAGGGTTTCTTGGGCCGCTGTTGGGCCGCCGACCGTGGCAGGCCGTGTTGGGCCGTTCCGCAGGGTGATGGGTCCTCAGGAAGCCACGGTGGAGGACAAAAGACCATGCCTACCCTTCGTCTAGAGGCAACTCCTGAGGAGCGTTGTGAGAGTTGGAAGGGCATTTGTGTCCTATAAAAGTCTAGAACCTGTATAAATACCCCCTGGGGGCTCTGTAAAAGGGGCTTCGACCCTGAGATGAATGGAAGTGATGATTACGCTCTGTTTATCTCACTGTAAGCATTCGTTATTATCTACTTTCGTCATTCGCCTTTAGTTCCTCTTTCGGTGTTTGATAGTTGGAGCGAACACCAACACCTTTGTTGACCTTAAAACAATTACATCAAGGTGACTGAGGATCTCTTTGTTTCTGTTTCTCTCAGCCATGCTTAGATTATAGACTAAGCGAAAATTTTCTCGCTTATCGCTTCTCGTGGTTCAAATCTCTGAAGCGGCTTACCACAGAAGCGAAAATAAGCAGGATGTTTGGTGGGATTATTGCTTATTTTCACCGATAAGCCGATTATAATCGTAAACAGACAGGATCTAAATTATATGAAGACCACATTCCAGCTACTACTTCATAGCCAGGATACTAGCCTTTAAAAATTTAATGAAGTAGAAAGTGACATGACGATATCATGTCGCAGCAAACTACAACATACACAACTTGATCTCAGTTCCGTGCCTTACAAGTCACCATGACAATGCCTGGACTGAAATAAAGACTCTCTACAAACAACACCTGCAACAAGGAAATGGCACCGGAATACATCATCCTTGCTATCTAAATGAATATTAGTTTATATTCCAGAACTGTTTATTTTGGTTTGAAAAGTAAGTATATTGTCAACCTATCAGTCTCTACTGGTCTTGATTAGAAGAGTTGCATTCTTAAATTTTGCAGCTGTTGAAATAAACTAACATGACACACCATTCCGTTCAAGTTTTGGGTAACTGAGCAGCATTTGTTTTTTTTCCCTGCTGTGTCATTACAACCTTACGAGACCTGCTCAATTAGTCTGATTGGTTTAATTTTTTGGGCGATACAGGATTGGGTGCGATAGCCTGATTATGTCAGGGCAGTGAGCTGACCTCAATCGTTTTACTCTTTTTTTTCTTCCATCCATGGTCACTCTTCTACATGTAGTGTAAACCCCGTCCAAGTGCAAATGCAACTAAGCTAGTCGTCTATTTGCAATTGTGTGTCCGAGTTGCAACTATACTAGGGTGCATTTTGAACAAAAAATGCACCTTGTTGTATTTTAGTCTTGCTTGAGTCAAAAATTTTGAACAATTTTAGAACAAATCAAATGGTGGGATAAATGATTCTCACGTCTTCTACATTTAGTTTTTCTCTTGATCCAGTCATTATCTCGGTCATTATAATACCGAGGCTGTATATGTCATACTCGCATGATTCCATACGACCGCTTTTGAATTCTGGAGCGACATACCATCTGCATAAAAGTATGGTGTACAGTTATAAACTTCTGCACAGATTGGAGTAAAAGAAGATCAGTAATGGCCCTAGAAAACAACAAGGACACTGGATGCATGGCTTACTCAGATGCGGCATTGCTTTGAGTGATAGCGTTAGTTACTCCTTCAAGAGTTTTTGATAAACCGAAATCCGCAATTTTTGGTTTCTTGTGTTCATCTAATAGTATATTTTCAGGCTTCAGATCCCTATGAATTATATTGTTACTATGAAGATAATCCAAACCTTCACAAATTCCTTTAATTATATTATAGGCTGTATGCCATTCAAGTCCTGTAAGTTCACCTCAATAAGTAAACAGTGAAAATAAGAAACACGAAGAAAGAGAATGGCGAAACGAATGAGGAATTGCATCTGATGGTTAATAGTAGTACCGTTAATATGCTTCCTTAGGTTGCCATTACTTGCAAACTCAAAACAGAGTATGGTCTCCAATTCATAGGCTAGAATCAACTTTCCTTCAATTTTTATGTGCCTCCTGTGTGTATTGGAACAGTAGCCTAGAAACCGTATAATATTTCGTGCTTAACTGTCAACAAATTTTTAACCTCCCGGTCAAATTTTTCTTCTTGGGTTGTAGGCATGCCTAAGGACCTTTTGACAGCAGCAACAACATTTTTAAGAAATCCCTGTTTAACTCATCTAGTTAGCGTGTCCTTGAGTTTCTAGATCAAATTTTCACACAAGCTAAGAAAATTAATGGGATCATGGAAATTATAATTTAAATTGCATTACCTTATAAACCACTCCATATCCACCACGACCAATTACTCGACTATTGGAAAAGTGCACTGTAATCTCTTGTAGAGTATGCAACGGTACACATATTGGCTCCTCCTTTCCATCAAGTATAAGCTCTAGGATATTGGGGTCCATAAATCTGCTGGGCCGTAGATTCTATATTCTTGGTTTTTTATACCCTGCAATGGCTGCAATAACAAAATTTAATGAGTAATGCAGCAAAATCTATGAGAAATTTTACAATGGTTGGAAAAAACATGAGGCATTCATTCGACTTGATCGGATGGTGCAAAAATAAGAGGTACAAATATAAAAGTACTTAAAGGTACTAAATAGGTAGGGACGGTACCAAATTAAGTACCAAAATATACAGGGCTAGATTTATTTTTTATTTTTTTTGTTTTTTCGTTATGGGTAAATAGGTAATTTTAGAATCTTCGTTGAACGACGGCTCCTCCAGTTCTTTCTCGCCTTTGCTGAAGCTCGTACACTGTCGTAGCTCATACATGGTCGTACACGACCTAGCCTGACGGCCGCCGGCGCTGCCACCGTCACGGTGACCTGCTTCACACGCGAATAGCTTCTCTGCTAGCGATCTGCTGCCTGATGGAGCTGGACATACGTCGCCGCAAGGCGGCGTCTCGCAGCATAGCAGCACAGTGGGAATAGTACGGCTACAGCGCGTGCTTCCTGTGTTGGCCTCTTGCCAGACCCTGACCGCCTCACGGCGGCGTGATTACGAGAGATACAGGCTGCTCCATTATTTGATGGCATTCTATATACCCATTCAATGAAGTTATCTTGTCGGACCATCCGATATCCAAAACCAGATATCCTGGGTTTCTAGGGCCTAACATTTTTTTTAGTAACCATAACCCTGTTCACTTAAGCTAATAAGTCAGAATCAGTCAACCAGCCAGCCGTGCTTTTCTCTCACAATAAATCAGCATCAGTCGGTTTATGAGCCGCAGAAACGATCTGTCAAACAGACCGCATAACTTTCGCATCTCGACATCTAAAAAGATCCAAATGTCTATTTCGATCATGTTCGCAAGAGTTTTGTCTTGTTGTATATGCAAATTTATGATTTAACCCCATCTCAGTGCAATTTTAGCCTTTTAGGTGCTTCTTTATCTCTGCAATGAAATCATGCCCAATGTCCAAATGTGTGCTAGTTAATACCTAAGTTTTGATATCGGATTCTAGATATCATCTCTTCAACCGATCTCAGTTCTGATTTGAGGCACAAAAGCAACTAACTGATTTAAATTTTTTTGGACCAACCAATAGTTAAAAAAACTTGGGGCGGGCGGGGGGGGGCGCAAGGCACCCCCAGGCATTGGGCCTGGCCATGCGGCACTCAAAGCGCACAACCCTAGCCCGGTCTCGACACTGGGAGACGTTATCCGTGAGATGAGCCGATCTACCACCAGCGCTTTGGCACGGGGACAGGCGAGGGAACTTTTTCCCCCTATACTAAAATTTGCTCCCATGGACTAGCACCCTTTGGCGACCAACCAATAGTAATAGTGCTGACTCATAGATTAGCGTCGGTTCTCCTATCCCTATTATACCGATAACACGACGGTATGGATAAAACAATCTATATACCGGTCCTGAAAAAAACAGCAGCAGGGATACAATAAAATACTTAGCTATCATGCCTAAAAATGTCTGGCATGTATATACAATAATCTGTGCCAGAACATTACAAGGAACCGTAATCGATATAACTTATTATCCGTACCAACTTTGTACCCAGCATGGATAAATCTCATCCATGCCTCCCTCATAGTGCCAACTATAGAAACCTTGGTCCGCTGCTCTTTCACATGGCGTGCGCGCCAGAACCGGCATCCGCGCAGCGGGCGAATGCCGGTGGGACAACGCAAAACTTGGGTGCGCCCACCACGACTCCGACGTCCGCGCAGAGGAAGGATGGGAAGCGGGTCCGCACAGCCACCGTTGGAGCCACCTCGTCGTCGACCTCATCCTCGTCGTCTCCTTCCAGGACGTCCTCAATGATGACCAAAGACTCCTCCACCTCCAACAGCTGCTCCAACGACTCGGGTGTGGGGCTCGCCCAGGGATCCCCCATCCTCACCTGTCGCTGAAGTGGCGGCTACCGGCTCCAGGCTGGTTGCCGCCAGGCTGGGGCTGGGGCTGGGGCTGGCGACACCGGCGTGGCTGCCTGCCACGCGCGAGCCGAGCGTGGGTGCTTGTGCCGATGAAGGGGCAGCGACGGGCGTCGATCTCGCCGACACCTGGGAGAGCGCTGGCGACAGACCCATCAATGGATAGATCAGGCGCCGGTGGGGCCGGATCTGGGTGCTGATGGAGCGGATCTGGGCGGATTGGTTGCTGGTGGATGGAGGAAGACGAAGGGGAGCAGGTCAGGTGGGTCGGGGCCCATCTCTCTCTCTCAAGAGGCCTCGCCCCAAACCTTAAAAGATTTCGCCGCTCCATGTAATCATAGTACAGCCTTTTTTGAAAAAAAAAGTACAACCTTGTTTGAAAAATCGGCGTCCAATCTTCTCACATTCCACCAGAGTGGCGTCCATTGTCAGACATGAATTCACGTTAGGATATTCTCTTTAGCTATAGCTACTACATCTCCAGCACAGATCGATTTTGCGGGGGTGAAAGCCAGATCAGGCACAGATCAATTGTGCTTATGTGCTTCCGATCACTAAGGTTTTGTTTGGCTGCACATAGATCCACCTCAATCCATATGTGTTGGAGTGGAATTTAAACTAATTTTCACCCCAATCCACTCCAACACACATGGATTGAGGTGTATTTGAGTGCAGCCAAACACGACCTAAAGGCAGCGGCTACATCTGGGCGGAGTAGACGCAGGTCCAGACTCCAGACTCGACTCGATCCAGAACTGTAGGTGTAAGGCAGGTGTCTATGCTATTACACGGCCGTAAAGTTTGCTTTTGGTTTAAATATTTTGACCGGTGTCTGTGATATGACCAACTCAGAGAAGAACTAGATACTCCATATTGAACGCATACGTATACATCATATATATATATAAACAACTATTTGCTGTGTTGTAAAGGAAAATAGGTGTGCCGTGGTGACATGGCTGGCATGCTTCGAGGTCACTAAGAACTCAGTTAAGAAGCAGGTACTAAAATCAGAAGAGAAAAAGAGACCAGGATGGAAGCACTAACCACTACAGGACGGTCTTCTCGCCTGGGGGTGGCCCTGCTCATTGATGGATCGGAAGCACTAACGACTGACCTAATTAGGTTTGTGATATACCTTTATAAAGCACTGGCCGCTAATCAAGCTCCCCCAGGTATGTTAATTAGGATGGTATAGGTAGGTGTAAAACATGTCGAATCCTCGTAATACGAGTTAGTAGCATCTAAATTGAAATTTTGTGGTCAATGTAGTGCAGTGCGCCGACAAGTGGGTGGCCGGTGGGTGGGTGGGGGTAGTGTGGGGGTGGACGGATGATTAGCCTGACTCCTCCCTAGTAGTTTAATGCCCATGCAATTTAGCGGGATACCAAAAAAACCTCGCCTCATCTATATAGACTACTAAAGGCGAGGCCTCCGACGCCTCCGATCCCTGTGCCAGCACGGGGACCACTTTCTCAGAACCGTAACGGGTTCTAACAGGACCAACCCGTATTCTACAGTACACCCGGTAAATACAGTGCACCCATTACAAACAGTACGTCCCTATGAACAGTACGACCCGTTTTCAACAATGCCGTGTAGCAGTGCCGGATTTTTTTCTTAAAAAAAAAACCTTGGCCCGTGCTCTGCACGGGGGCCCCTGCTTGTTATAATTTATTGGATACTCCAAGAATCAAAACTTACTGCAGGGCTAAAACAAAAGTTAAATAAGCTCGCAGACAATAAGACCTAAATATATGAGATAATTCAGCATAACTTGGCATACGAAAAATAAACTTCGGTTCCAGCCTCGAACTGCAACTATATACAAAATATATATCGATAAGTGACAAAGGGATGACTAAGGGTTGCCTGATATGAATAACTAACTTCGTCGGTCCGCCAAGTGAGGATGAACAACCCTCGGTAACATAAGAAATAATAAATGTTTTAAATAACTAACTTCGTCTATCCGCCAAGGGATGATGAACAATTCTCGGTAATATGAAAAGAAATAAGGCTCTGTTTACTTACCTCCTCGAAGTTTTTTTTGACCCATCAAATCAAATGTTGTGGCACATATATGGAGTACTAAATGTAAACGAAATAAAAACTAATTACACAGTTTAAAAGTATATTACGAGACGAATCTTTTGAACCTAGTTAGTCCATGATTGGAAAAAAATTGCCATATACAAACGAACATGCTACAGTGCATTAGAGTTTTTTCTGTAGCAATCTAAACAAGGCCTAATAAATGTTCTAAACAAGTAATCTGATTGAGTTTTCTTGTTGGAATTCTCTCCAGAGCGTCACGTGGAGAAGTGGAGATGGAGCTTTGTTGGCGGTCAATTTCTGATGATTTTGACCACCAACATTGATTCATGATTCATGTTATAAGGATTATACGAGGTCAAATTAATTTAAGCTATTGAGTTCCATAAGTTTTAGTAAATATTTGATTTCAGGGACTCATGGTACAAAATACGGCCTATTTGGGAGAAATCCCAGGCCAACCGACTTCATCTGCTTGCAGAGAAACACACCCCCAGGCAATTCTGACCGACGATCACAAAGCCGGTGCATCATATGGTTGAAAGGCATGTGCCTCGGATCCATGGGCCTACATGCAGTGAATCAGCACATATTCATCAGAAGAAGCAAGAACTACGTTCTGGTAGGTGACAAGCTGTACAAAAGAGCTGCCTCATCGGGCGTACTACTCAAGTGCGTCATAGTAGAAAAAGGAAAAGAAATCCTCGATGAAATCCACTCAGGATGTTGTGGAAATAACGCGGCCTCTAGGATGCTGGTAGGCAAGGCCTTCCTTTCTGGGTTCTATTGGCCGACCGCACTAAAAGACGTAGATCTCGTCAGAAGATGCAAAGGGTGTCAGATGTTCGCAAGATAAGTGCAAGTGCACGCAACCTTGTTTGCATCTCCCCAGCATGGCCCTTCTCTTGTTGGGGGATGGATCAAGTAGGACCTCTCAAGAAGGCCATAGGAGGATTCGAGTACATCTACGTCGTGATCGATAAATTCACCAAGTGGATCGAATACACGCCACTAGTCAAATACAGCTCAACCAAGGCAGTCGAGTTCATCCAAGCGATCATGCATTGGTTCGGCATGCCAGACAAGATCATCACAGATCTAGGGTCACCTCTCATCGGCTCCGTGTTCAGGAACTGGGCAGAGAACTGCAGAATAAGCATCAACTATGTATCAGTGGCTCACTGTTGGTATTTCTTAACGCATACAGAAATAATCCGCAAGCGCACGGAATTACCATTGTAGCATTTCACCCGGAGTATTCAGGGTATCGTATTTCCACGAGGAACGGAGGTACTTCTTCTAGCTAGTTCATCCAAGGACAACTCAAGGGTAGAGATACAAAGGTGGATAGAGATGTATTCCTAAAACTCTTAGGTCCTAAGGATAGCGATACTCTACTTCTACTTGCTCACTTCGGGCACCGGATCGCACTTGGTCTGCCAAATGATGTCGGCCTGTAGCTCTAAGCCGTTACCGAATGTGGAGGAGTACTAGGACAGACAGGGCTGTCACCACCTACCGCCTACCTCACCACCGTGGATAACGAGGCAAACAATGGTAGCCTCTAGCCTAGACACCATATCTATGCTATCGACTACTACTCTGATGTTGATCAGGGTTATCCCGTCTTTATCAGGGGCCCTCTACCAGAGCATCCGCCACAGGGATGAACAATGAACCCGCAAACAAGTATAGGTAAAGCTCAACTAACCACAAGACATATGAAACTATATGAATCACGAACACTTACTTAGCCATGATCCCGCTAAGGAGCCAAGCACTTGTTCGTAGAGGTACAAGCTTGGGGAGACCAACAAGCCCAGCATCTCCCTCTCTTAGCTCTACTAGCTAGGGCCTAGGCCTCTTTGGAGTGGTGCTCTTCTTCTCAAAGGTGGAGTAGCTCTTCCTCTTGAGGTGTTGTCAAATGAGGAGGGAGGTGGCCTCTATTTATAGTGGATAGTGGAGTGAGAATCATATGGACTATGCCTTGATTCCACCATTAAGTGCCAAACCACCTCCAAGATGCACTGAACCTGGCCGGACACCCACGGAACCGACATCAGCAAGGCGGTTGCACGTGGTAGGCCAAAGATGGGCCTGATCCAAGCCTGTAGGGGTGTGGCCGCACCCAGGGTTCGGCCGCACCCTACTTGACTCTGTTTGGCCTGTTCTTTGTTCTGTGGGCTTCCAGGGGTGCCTAGGGTCCACCTACATAGGTTAACCCTTAATTGGAGATGTTTTGCTTTGGGTTTTGGCCTTTTTATCCTCGTGTTTGGGCCCTTGATTTGCATGGCTTTGGGCCTTCTCCTCTCGGGCTCATATTGGATGACATTTCTTGTGTATCTTGCATGCTTTTAAGCCTAGTTTTGCTTGTTTCCATAAATACTCTCCTGCAAGTGATGAATCACCAAAACTTGTGGAACTTTGTTAGATATAAGACCTATGTCTAAGTTTGGTGCTTGTTTATGCAGGTTTTATGTGAGAGTTGGTTGTTAGAAATGTGAGTTGAGGACCACCAACAAACTCCCCTACACTTAGCCCTTTGCTCGTCCTCGAGTAAAGTTTAAGGACTAAGATGGGTCATTTCCTTGATAAGAAACCTACATACAAGTTATTCAAAGCTTCACCTGGACCTATGAGCATTCGAAGTGTCTACCAAAATCTCTTTGATAATTGAATAATAGAATAGTTTGGATTCAAATCCTCCTACTCCACTCTGCTTTAGAAACTTGGGTTTTTAATTTTTTTCAAAAGTAAAGATAGCTTTTGCTCCTCGAATGATATCTCTTGAATCACTCAAGTTTTGAAGGTGGTTTCTTACCAAGGCACAAATTTTGCCTTCTTTCTGATCATCCTACCTCTAAAGCTTATGTGGAGTTTGGGTAAGGATGATAAACTATGCACACTTACCTTGCATATATTGTCGAGTCAAATCCTGGATCCTTTGGAGGGAAGCGTCATACTCTTAGATCGAGAAAGTGCAAGTGTGTGGAAAGTATGGTGAAACTATACTCCTTTGTATGAAAAGATCTCTTTCTCTAGTTTTCTATGCTTGAGACATGGCTATCTTTATTCTCTCTTTCTTTTATGAGCCTTCATGTGCTCATCATTTTTTTGGAGAGAGGCGGGCATCAAAGTACCCATTGTTTTTATTTTGGACACTTGTCCATTTTTTACTCTCTCATTCATTTTTCATTTTTTTAAATTCTTGAGACCTTCATATGCCTCTATATTTTTTTTACACATCTCTTTTTTGTCATAGCCGTTATCTCATCTTCTAAACCAAATAGGTAGAGAGATCATCATCTTTAGAACATGGAGTATTTGCCTAACATTTTTTTTGTCTACTCCCGGTGAAGGAGTAGAGTTTTTGGTGGATCTAAATGGAGGCATGTTTTACGTACTCCTAGGGTAGGAGCAGCATGTGTACGTGGGTGTACGTGATTCTCGATCTTGGGAGCATGAAACCTCTCTCGACAAAGATCAACAGGACTTGACAAGACTCAACACAAAGTAAGCGGCTATGTAGAAGGTTTGTAACATGATAATCAAATAAGGCCTTGGTAGGAATTTTGATCATTGAGGAGCATGCTATTTAAATTTTGCATTTTTGAAATAAATCCCAAGTACTTTGCAAGAGGGAGCAAGTTTCATATCATCCTACTATATCTCATATTTTAATTACTTAGATGAAAATGGGGTCCCTATGCATAAGTTGCTCACAAGGCTTAGGAATGTTAGCAAGGAATAAAGAGTATGCAAATTCAATCAAAGGATAGCATGGAGATTGAGCATGAATTGATTTGCATTTTTAATTTGTTCAATTTTAGACTACAAAATTTAAGAGAGATGAGGGGAGTTCTGCAAAAACCATCGATGAAGAGGAAGGAGTTTAGTGGGAGTTTAGTGGTTTCAGATGTAGTTTGGCCAAATCAGAGATTCAGCCAAACCACTTTGAAGCAATCTGCCCTGCCCTTCTACATAATGAATTGTATGATGTTGTGCAACGTGTTGATGGGAGATCTCGAATGTGTGTTTCCTGTGTTCAAGAGATCTCCCCCACACTTATTCTTGTACCTATTTTTATTCAATAGAAAAACAAAGAGTGGAACAAACAAGGACTCTACCAGTTTAAACACTAGGGAGCCTAAGTTATTATTAATATTATTTTATTATCATTATTATATATTCTTTATCATTACTATTATTTTTTTAAAATATATTTTTAGTATTATTTTTGTTGTTATTACTACTGCTCACCACACTTTTTTATTTTATTTTTTATTATCATTATTATTACTAAAATTTTTTATATGTTCACCAACCTTTATTTTAAAGAATTTCTCAAATAGGGCTAAGATGAAGTTTTCAAAACAAAAATTAACCTTAATTTATCTCCATATCAGATTACTTCTATTGTTTACGAAAATAATACTCTAAGTTCATTAATCAAATTTCAACACCATATCAAAGTTTGATTAAAGAAGGCTACTTTAACCTAAGCACCATGCTTAATTTAAAGAACCAATGGATATATCTTCAGAATACATCCAAACTAGAGTATATATTAAAAACAAGAGAATCATGAATTTGTATGATCAACCTATAGTCCCATGGAGATAAATGTGAGTAAAACCGTTGGTGAACTTTTTTATTTTTATTTTTCCTTTGCATACCTGAGTATACTTACCGTCAGCATCTGTGGATGGATCTTTGAAGTTGCTGTAGCGACTGCGTGATTGCATAGCTCAGATGAACCACAAGGCTAGGCCACACATGGATAATGTGCATGGGCCATGGGCCTCGGTGGTTTGGCAGCAAAGGTATTGGAGAGGAGAACTCGTCTTGTGGCTCCCCCTCTCTCTTCTTTTATTTCTCTCCTTTTTTATTTTTGATATATCTTTTTTATATGAATATATATTTTTTCTTTTATATATCATTTTTTCTTTTTTAATAATATTTTCCCTTTTTTCAAAGCTTTTTTTTCTTTTTTTAGCCTTCTCTCCTTTTTTCTCTCTTTTTTTTGGCAAGGTAGAGCTGACATCATGATATATTTCTTTCAATGACCTTTGGTGTGTATGGGGCCTATCGCGAGGTCCTCGCCCTCATTTGGACTTTTGTGTAAAAGCCTAGTGTGGAAGGGGCATCAAAGTATTTGGTTGATGTTGCTCCTATGTTCTCAAGCCTCGTATTGCCCCTTGTTCTTCTTGTTCTTAACCTGAAAGGGTTAGTGACAAGAATACCCGAAGGTGCATTCTAACTTGATAACATAAACTTGCTTTTATTTAAAAGAAAGATTTTATTCTGCTTTATTTTATTTTTACTTTTATTTTTATTTAATATTAAGGCAAAAGCAACTTGCACCAAAAGACAAAAATGATAGGAGTTAATATTTTTATTTGTTTCATCTACAATGAAAGATTTATGTCTTTTTGTGCAAAGTAATTTACCTTGAGTATCTCTGAAGTGAATCCATCTCTTGACTTACCCGCGTTGAATTTGAAAATTTTCTGCAGCGGTTAGTCTAACCAAAATCTACTAGAGCATTCTTTTGGTTCAAAAATTAAACTAGACACATGTCTAATTTGATCTAGGAAAGCTTTTTAAACTAAACACCATGTTTAACTTAAAAGGCTTTTGAAAGTACGATTAACCCACCTCTTGTTTCAAAAAGCAAACTAGACACAATGTCTAATTTGATTTTAGAATTTAAACTAAGCACCGTGCTTACTTTAACAAGGTGTATAAAGATACTCCAAACCCAAGCATACTACGGTACCCTTGCAATTCCGCCGGGCGGTAGAATCAGCCGGCAGTGATATAGTACTCGTTACCGCCAGCCTGTGCCACGGTCCGGTGGTGTAACAGAAGTATTACCGTCGGTTTCACAACCGATTTTACAAAATACCGACATCACAACCTATTATTACCAACGGGCCCAAAACTAGCGGCGAAGAGGGTTCTGGAGCCGACGGTGTTTACCTTTCTGTAGTAGTGTTGGTACTCGATCGATTGGCATTTTGTTAGACGCCTTGTTCATCACGGGTCGCTACTGAGCCCACTGCTGCACTTTGTTGACCGCTTGCCTGTGGGCGGTGGCGTCAAGTGCGGCACATGGACGTACTGCTAATTGACTTGATTTTTTTTATAATACGTATCTGCATTTGTATTAAGGAAAACATCCAAGAGTACACAAATACAGACATACGAACAGGATACGGAGGCAGCTGTCCCTGCCAAATTACACGAAGACCCCTGAAAAAGAAAAAAATTATATCGATGTCCCTGGTTTCTTCGCGAATAACATCTCGCCGCTGGTCATCATCGCCGGAGAAGTCCCGTTGCCCGTTGGCTTGCAATGGAGTCGAAGTAGACACCCGTTTCGAAGAACAGGATGAAGCCGTCGGCGATGTAGCATCGACCGGGGCGGCGCCCCGACATCTCCGACCCCCGGATCTGGGCTTCAAACCGGCAACCACCGTCGCCGAGTGAAGAGGAAGCCAAATCCGGCCGGCCAGCAACCAGAACCCACACAGCCAGCTCCGCATCCGAACAAAAGCGAGGCAGCAGCGAGTTCACCTGGAAGGCGAAGAACCTGTGGCCTCGTGCTCCAAGCCAAAGAGCCCCAACCTCACCGACAACGCTGGAGGAGGACGTCGCCAGGACGAAGAAGAGGCGGGCAAGTCTTATTCCACTACGGCATCTACTTCTTCGCCATGCCGACACCGCGCGAACACACATGCCGCTGAGGAACACCCCCCGGCGACACCTAGCTCCACCATCAGCAGTGGCGAGCAAACCCTAACCCTAGCCGGCGAAGACAACGACGCCGGCGGGACACAAGAGGTAAAACCTAAACCTATACAGATCCTCCCGCCAAGGAGCCGGGCACCCCTCCCATCTCCGCCGCTAGCAAGGACGACGGATGAGAGGGGGCCGGCGGATCGACGGAGGAAGAACGAGTCGCCCTTGAAATCGCCTTTTCTCACTATAGGGAGGGGAAAGACCTAATTGACTTGATTTGGTATGCAAATAAATCTTACTTTTCTACTGTGAAGGACATCAACGCATCACATGGACTTTGGCACCATTTAAAGGCTACCGGACTATACTTCCATATCTCAAGAGCAGTCTAGTTGTATTCGAGAGGAGTCCATCTCCAGCTAACTACGCCGGCCCATCTTGAAAACAAATCGCCATACTCGGCAAGTCCACGTTCCCCCACCACGCGCCACGCTATTCTGCCACCGAGCTCGATACCATCGCCACCGCTCTCTGCGCTCGCGCGCACACACTTGCTGTCAAGGCCATGTGGAGGATCTCAAAAGCAAAACCCCGGAATCGTGAGCAGGAAAAAAAATGAAGCTGTTCGGCTGGTTGAAAAGCCGCTAGTTTCAGTTGATTCGGAAGTGCTCTGTGAGAGAGAAAATGCCAGAGAATAGTGTTCGGCTGTTTTTCCTAGAGCAGCCCAAAGACCGACCGACACTCAGCATGGCGGCAGATTGGCTGGGATACCATCCAGCTGCCTCGTGCTAGCTAGCTACTCAGTAGGCAGTAGCTCGCGAAGGCTGAAGGGACTGAGGATCCATTGTTTTTAATAAGTGTTTTCTAGCAGATCGAGTCTCTAGGGTTAGTCTCTCTATGTCAAATTTTTTGGTATTGGAGTTTTATCTCCTTCTCCTCCTCTCTGGCGATGGTTAAGGGGAAGGATGGAATCGTCTTCTCCACGACGGCTCCATTGAAGATATGGGCGACAACTTCAGCATCAGCATCTTCACCGTCATGACGACATGGAGATTTTTTGTTTTCGGACGGCGGCATTAAGGCGGAGATGATGTCGCCGTCATAGAATAATTTTCTTCGGTCTCTTCTCCGTTTTGTTGTGGTTAG
>CM041639.1:2113939-2125255 GCA_023333625.1 Bothriochloa decipiens | reverse complement strand
ATTTGATTACGGACGAAGTCTCATAACCAACATATATCCCCAACTTCTGGTGGGGTCCCATTGATGTACGCTGAGGTGGTGGTATTGACATATATACGGCACAACCAAATATACGCAGATGGGAAATACTTGGTTCTTTCCTACGCACCATCTATAGGGGGGATGTATCATGATATGCAGTTGGCCTGAGTTGAATTAGTGCTGCAGCATGCAACACCGCATGGCCCCAACAACTGGTTGGCAGCTTACAATTCTGCAGCAATGGCCTGACAATCCACTTGATCCTCTTGATCAAGGACTCAGCTAAACCATTTTGTGTGTGGACATGTGGTACTGAATGCTCTACCTTAATGCCCATAGCTAAGCAATAATCATCAAAAGCTTTCGACCTGAACTCACTAACATTATCCATCTGAATCGACTGAATGCAGTTATCAGAGAAACTCACTTTTAGTCTGATTATTTGGGCAATGAGCTTGGAGAAAGCATGGTTTCTAGTGGACAATAGATCCACATAGCTCCATCTAGTAGATGCATTAATCAGTACCATAAAGTACCTAAACGGGCCTGATAGGGGCTGAATAGGTACAAATGTCACCTTGTATCCTTTGCAGGAATAGTGGTGACTCATCCTTAATCTTCAGGAGGGATGGTCTAGTGATTAGCTTCCCCTTTGCACATGCGGTGCAAATAAAATTTTTAGGATTAGGGAAGCCTTTTACCTCATGGCCAGCAGAGCCGTTGATGATTCTTCTCATCATGTTTAACCCAGGATGACCCAAACGGTCATGCCATATTCGAAACAATTCTATGTTTCTGAATATGGTCTTCATCACAACATATTCTTCTGTGGGTTTTATGTACGTATAGTACAAACCCAATGGCGTTGAAGGGAGCTTTTTCACCACTCGTTTCTGGTACCCATCGAATTTAGTGATGAGTAGGTATTCATTACCTTGCTCAGCCTCGGTTTCTACATGAAAACCATTCACACGGATATCTTCGAAACTCAAAAGGCGTGCGCTTTGAGTCAGGATACAATAATGTATCCTTCACAAAGATTTGAGTACCCATGGGAAGAACCAGTGTGGCACTTCCGGTGCCTACGATATGAGCATTGCTTCCAGCAATGGTCATAATATTTCCTCTTTTCTTTTTTAATGTTTGAAAATATCTAGTTTCCCTTAGTATCGTATTGGTGGTGCCACTGTCTACAAGACAGATCTCTTCAGCCATAGGGTTCCCACAGATCCTATTGAATATCACAGGACAAGCATAGGAATTCAACAGAAAGCATATATTATAATAAAACAACCTTACATAGTTCCTGGGAAACATTGCTATGGTTTGGCCATCTACCATATTACAAATGCTCTTCGAGAGCATGTATGGCCAAACACCATGAATACATTTGGACATCGCGCAAGATTGACATGCTATTGGAGATTATTGCAGGTCTCCATATATATACCAATGTCATCAAGAAGGTAGTCATCACTGTCGTCCATCTGGACATTGTCACCAGTTGCGTCGACAGGTGCACTATCACGCATCTCAGGCAGAGCTTTGGGCACAGTGGTGAAGTGAGACTCATGTTGACCTTTACCCTTATTTTTGGTTTGCTGGTAAAGGTCAATGAGGTGCTTAGGGGTGCGGCAGTTGTGGGACCAATACCCCTTTATTCCGCATTTAAAGCAAACGTCTTGCTCTTCCCCATCTTGGTCACCCCTTTCCTTCTTGGGTCCGGATTTACCCTTGGGCTTTCCCTTTCCTCTGCCCTTGAACATGGCACCCTTCTTCCCCTTCCATTTCCCTTTCCTCGGCCCTATTTGCGGTTGCGAGAACTCTCAGCAACGTTGGCATGCGCTTCAGGCGTAGCCATGGAACCAGTGGGCCTGGCAGAGTGGTTGTTCATAAGAACCTCGTTCTGTTGCTTAGCAACAGATAACACTTCACTCAGCTCAGAGTACTTAGTATACTTGGCATTTCTATACTGCTGCTAGAGTACAATGTCGCCAGGGTGAAAGATAGACAGGGTCTTCTCGATCATATCAGCGACAGTGATCTTCTGGCCACATAGACACAATTTAGTCACAATCCTGTGTAAAGCAGAGTTGTACGCAGCCACAGACTTCAAGTCTTGGAAGTGTATGTTTGACCCGGTCTTGTTGCGCTCTAGGGAGCACAATTGTCAGCTGCTGACTGAAGCGGTCCTTCAGGGACTGCCACAAGACTTGAGGGTCATTCTCCGTCATATACTCACACTTGAAGTCTGGGTAGAGATGGTGGCGTATGTAGTACAACACATTTGCTTTGTCAGGCTTTGTGCGCTCATCATTGCCAGCTTCAGGTTGGACAATGGTACGATCGAGGCGCATGCCATCGAGTTTGTTCTGGACATCAGAAGCCCAAGTGAGGTAGTTGTTGCCGTCAACGGCGAGCTTATCGAAATCCCTCTTCGCGATGTCCGACGACATGCCTGTACAAACATTGTACAGGATCAGCGCACGTCGGCATGTAATCTTCAGAATTACAATTATACATAGTGTTCAGGACTATTTCAAAGTTTCCCAGACATAACCTTCAGGGTTACTTTACAATTTTAAATGAATAGCATCCATTGCAATAGACGTGAATAGCAATAAATAAATCTGTAGGATTTAAATAATTACCATAAAATAAATTGCAATGAATATGGTAAATCTTCAGGATTTAAGTAATTTGCAGGAAAGTAAATTTGCGATAATTAAATAAAAGTAGGACGTGACTAACGCACGCACGACGTGCTATAGGCTTACGGCACGCACACCCTAAAAATAGTAAAATTACCCGTCAACTCTACTTTCTTCTTGGGTCGGAGGTTTTGACAATGCACGTGGGAAGAAAAGTGTACCTGGTCCCGACTCCTCTCCTCATATTTCTCTCTCCCTTGGGCGCAGGAAGAAAAGGTAAATTACTGGTCCCCACAAGAGGCATGACCACTCCTCTCCCCTATTTCTCTCTCCTGTCTGTTTTCTTCTTCTAGCAAAAGAACACAGGACATCCAAAGAGAATAGCAAAAATTACACAAGGATCACATAAAACATAGAACCAACCAGATTTGATACTAGAAGCAATTCAATTCTTTTGTATCACCTGATAAGCAGATGTAATCCTAAAAAATAAGCAATTCAGTTCTTTTGCATAAACAATTCAGTTCTTCTACATAAGCAACTCAGTAGTTTTGCTTAAGCAAATCAATTCACAGAAAACGGTAATGCAATTCTTGCTGCTTACTGCATAAGCAAACCTCATTCCTACATGTTTCTACTGCTCACATCTTAAATTATTCTTGTATTAGCTGCTGCACATGGTTACTCCCTATTTTGATATCAAAACATGTCTATTTGATGCTTGATGGCCTCACACCTGCAATTAAATAAAAGTTACCAAGATAAGTCCATAAATCATAGTGAGGGCATGAGGAAAAAATGACCAAGCCTCAAAATTTAACTTTACTAACAATAGATTTTGTTAGTAGAACCAATTCAGTCGTTTTGTATCACCTGATATCAGATCTGTTACTAGAAGCAAAACTGACAAACTGATGAAGCAATTCAGTACTTTTGTAGAAGCAGGAGTGCAGAAAAGCAATAAATAGTGAAATAACCAGAAATGAAGATCGATAGCTCAGGCATTAGGAGAAATGGATGCACATAGTTCTAAAATTTAGGTGGGCAGCAGTGTTAAGACAAGGTAAATAGTAGTGCACCGGTACAGAATAAAAATGCATAGGAAGAATAATGATATCTGAGGTATCTGGAACTTAGAAAATAGAAACTATTGTGCCAATTCACAAGTATTGAATTACTGCGACGTCAATTCGTCTATCAATTCATCACAAATACTAAGATGTTATGAATATGATGCAGCCCCAGATAATGAACAAAAATGATATACTAACTAATTAAATCCACACCTCAAGTAAAGAGCAATGATTGCATTTGGCTCCTGATATCACCTACCCATCAAGTACGCATCAGCATGTAATTATGTGGATACGCTATGAGTATCATCACTAAGCTAAACAAGGCAGGTTATCGATTAGAGTATCACAAGATTGAAAACTTGAAAATCAGTCACAAACTAACCAAAATTGAACATGCAGACTAGCAGAGGCCAATCAAGCAGGTAGCGCCTACCTATAGCAAAAACATGAAAAGTTACTTAGAACCTATAGCAGCATCGAAACTGCCTTTACGAAATAAAAAATGCTAACAAAAACATGAAAAGTTACTTAGGCTGCCTAGCTATATATATATATGTGAGCCATACAAATTAATCAGTCAGAGTGTGTTTTGAGTTAGGCTGCCTAGATATATATGCGTATGTGAGCTCTACAAATTAATCGTCAGTACTAGCGTCCTCCTTATTAACACCTAATGCAATGGAAAAAGAAACGAATCTCGCTATCTCGCTGGGCCCACGAAAGAAAGAAGCAGAGGAACTGTTGCTTAGCAGCGGTGGAAGGATTCATAAGCCTCGATGCCCAATTGCCCATTGTCTTTGACACTGAGAATGGGGGTGGATTGCAAAAAGTTAGAAAATAAACTAGTAAAATTTGAGTGCACAAGAACAAGTGCATAAAAAAACAAAGCTAGCAGATTGGGTAGACATACCTTACAAACTGCTGAAGATGATGAATCAGCGTGTTGTTGTCCTCTACCCATTGTCTAACATAAAGCAACACCTAAAAAACATGTTGGATGAAAAGTTCACCTCATTTGGCATAAATATAGGTAAAAATCAAGTAATCAACAGGATAAACAAGCAGTTCAATAATTTCAGAAAAGCAATTTAGTAACTTCAGTAAAGCAGTTCAATAATTTTAGAAAAGCAGTTCAATACAAAGTTCACTGCAGGCTGCCATTCAGAGTACACATTTCCAAAAACCAATGATTATTGGATTAATGTACCCATTGCCTAACACAAGCAGGGAATCACATATGTAAGCAATGAAAATCAAATAGACAGTGAATTCCCCCTAATTGGGGTTCGCTTGCACGCTAGGGAAAACACGTTTGGAAAAATGTTGA
Source organism: Bothriochloa decipiens (assembly GCA_023333625.1). Classification (NCBI taxonomy): domain Eukaryota; kingdom Viridiplantae; phylum Streptophyta; class Magnoliopsida; order Poales; family Poaceae; genus Bothriochloa; species Bothriochloa decipiens. The sequence goes on along the minus strand of CM041639.1, from coordinate 2,120,180 downwards.
GGCATCTGCAGCTAGCTAGTGCAACATCAACTTATGCTAGTGCGTTGATGGTTCCAAACAATTTCTAAATGCGTGCACTCATGAACCTAGAGTTACATTACAGAAGTAAGAGGATCTTCCCTTTCGGTTATGTTTCTAGCATGATACATCAGTTCTTGCTCATTCCAAATTAAGAATATCATTTCCACTTCACTTGCAAAAAACAACTAATTTAGTGGTCCAACCTATGTGCGTAATGTGTGTGAAATTTGGTCATCACTTGAAGAATCAAAAATAGAGGATGTTACTGGAGCTACCTTTGTTGGTGATGAGCAGAGGTCGTGAGTTTTGTCTCAAAAAGAGGCCATGTTTCAAAGTAGGCTGCTATGGTACATACACAAATTCTAGAGCGCAACGAGTATTTTCAGAACTTATACAACATCAGGTTTTTTTTAATGTTGCAACATAAGCATTAATTGCTAGAAAACACTGGAAAACTCACTCGTAATTATTTAACAAACCGAAACATTAAGGCTTGGAAACAGTGTGAGGCTTGCATGCCTATTCCATATAAATCATACATTGAAATATTTATGAAACGATTGTGTTGATCTAATATGTAGCGCACTCACAGGAATTGAATGTGCACACACAAAGCATGATTGGTAAAGTAAATTAGATAAGGTAAGCCATTGTCCTCTTGATATAGCACTATTTCAGAAAGCAGAATCAAAATTGAGTCAGTCTAATATAGTGTCATTTCAGTTATATAATTTCAGCTTATGTAGAAATTACATGCTGCCTCTGCTTGTTCTGCTAAAACCAGAAACTATAAAACCACAAGCATATTACAAAAAAGGCAAATATACAACTTACTTTATGCATATCTAATATATTGGTTGGGCTATTCTATTGGATTGAAATGAGCAATTACATTAATTCAGAGTACAAAATTACAGTGTCAAAAAATAGTATACTGATCTTAATAGGTAATGGAGAGGAACTCCCCTACTTTAAATGCCTATCAGAAAGAAAAAATGGTGCAAATCGAAAATATCAGCATATATCCCCAGCCATGACCACATGCAAGTCATCTCCATTCAAGCTCTGCTTCTTCTAGCAGAAACAAATTGGGTGGGTTGTACACAAGGACACAAACTTGAACAAAAATTATAGACAAAAACATGGCTATTCATGATAGCATACTGGCATTACAAACAGTCAAGCAGTGAATTGTTCCTAGCAAAAACTGGCCAAAGCTGCTCAAGTAGTCGGTGGCCTTGCAACTACTGGAGTACCCGACAAATCAAAGTTGTTCCAAAGTTAGTTATCTCTTGGGTACCCTTTCATGGCACTAACATCCAGAGAGAAGATTCTCGGTCCAGTACAATTTTATCCCAACAAAAACTGTTGCAGTCGTATTAATAGATGATTCTCACTAAAAGGAAAAAGGAGCTACACCAAATCATAGAAGCAGCTACTAGATCGAATAGCAGAGCAAATCATCAAGGCAGGGCAAAATCATCGAAGCAGCTAGTACTAATTAAATTGGTCCCTGCTCGAGATCGATATGGATTCCGCGAACTACATTGAGTGGTGCTTGGATCCACTGACAGAGGATACTGGGGAGCTACCAAACCTGAGGAACAGCAGATCGACTCCGTGGCCGCGCTGCTCACATCCCACCAACATCCATTGGCATCTCCTTCCCGTTGGTCGGTGAAGCCGTGTAGCCTGCTAGTCACTCGAAAGGAGCAGGGACGCCGCCCGTCGGAGGAGCGGATCTGCGCCGCTGCATAGGGACACCGTGGCTGCGGGTCGGAAGAGCGGATCCGCGCCGCTGCCCGGGAGCCGAGTGCGCGTGGAGGAAGGGGACGCCGCTGTAGGTCGAGGAAGGAACGGGGCCGCGACGCTGCTTGTCAGGGAAGCGGCGAGGCCGCGCCACCACGGGATTGTGCGATGCCAGGCCGGTGGTGGTGGAGGGCCGCCGCAGCCATGGGAGGTGGGTGTCGGGAATAAGGGAGAGAGAAGAAATGGACTGGAGGAAGCTCACGCGTGCGCTGTGTACGGACAAAGACACGTACGCCTAGAATTAGTCTTTACCATAAAAGTAATACAATTATAGTGACCGCTGGTTATTACCAAGCCCTTGTTTAGATTTTAAAGTTTGGTGTTCCAAACTTTAGAGTTTACTGTGGTGATTAATTTAGTACTGTTTACGACAGTCTCACTTCTCCATACCTCCAAAGTTTGGCATGCACTGTTCACCAGGTGTGCATGCAATTGTGCATGCAGTTGTGCTGACCAACTTGGTACTGTTCACGGCAGTACCCAAGTGTGCATGCAATTGTGCATGCAGTTGTGCAATTGTGCATGCAATTGTTGCACTTGTGCACTTGTGCATTACACTGCATGACCACATATTCAAAAAGATTCAAAGAGTGCATAAAATTATTATAGTTTACATAGCTGAAAAGATTACAATCCCTCCATCAAGAATGATACCTATTGTACAAATGTTGAGCCATCTGGTCCCGGACTGCATTTATGGTGGGCATGTCGAAACCTTCAGGACAATTAACTGTTTCTGGCTGATCTATAGTGGCTTCAATAGGCACAAAGTTGATATTGTTATCAAGTAAACCAAAGTCTATCAAATTCACCATTGAGCCTTGTGAAGTTGTGCAATGCCATGCATGCACATATAATATATGTTTGTGTTTGAGGTGGGTACGACGGGATATCCAACAATATGCGCCACTTCATTTTCAGCACATCAAACGCCCTTTCTATCACATTTCTAAGGGACGAATGTGCATGGTTGAACGTCTCCTTCATATTTTGTGGTTCGGGGGCGTTTTGAAAGTCTTGGAGGTGATACCTGGTTTGCCGGTAAGGAGACAGAAAACCCCGCCGGTTTGCATACCCCGAGTCCACCAGGTAGAACTTGCCTACAACATATAGTACCTGTAAGTTTTCATTGCCTCAAATTAGAAATCTACGAAATAGTCAAATGTGTGTACCTCTAGGCGGCTCCTTGAATTTCTCGCTATATCTTGCGATTGCATCGTCAAAGACTCTCATGTCATGCACTGATCCAGGCCACCCAGCAAGTACAAATGTAAAAAACATATCTAGGTCACAAGCAGCCATGACATTCTGGGTTGTCTTGCTCTTGCGACACAAGTACCGCTTGAACTTATCCTGTGGAACGACTAAAAAACATATCTAGGTCACAAGCAGCCATGACATTCTGGGTTGTCTTGCTCTTGCGACACAAGTACCGCTTGAACTTATCCTGTGGAACGACCATAGGAATGTGGGTGCCATCTATTGCCCCTATGCAACCCAAGAATTCAGGGGAGAATCGAAATTGCTCCAGCCTAGGATGCAGTGTGCTAAACGTTGGGTCCCTAGATTTAATAATGTCATCAGCTAGGGCTACCATACATTTGAGGACTTTGTAAAAGAGGTTGTGGACAGTCGCTAGTGATCTCTCAAATCTGTCCCTTGCTTGCCTAACTGATTGTGGTGCCCCACATACCCAAAGGAAGATGCCTAGAGCCTCCATAGAGGTAGACTTGCGTGATGATTTGAGGCCATAATTTTTTGTGAATAGTTCATGCAGGTTCATAAACATGCGTGGACTCATCCTAAACATGTCATAGCAGGCTTCCTCATCCGCCAACTTGTTTTGTACCCAATCCTCCCCAGACAATGGTGGTGTCCTATACGGGCGTCTACTGCAATATTTGTCCACATGCTGAGCATAATCGTACATACCATAGTTCCAGAATGCTTCTTCAGCTTCGTCCTCAACCACCAGGTTCCAGAATAGCTCCCACCAGTTGTCCGGCTCCTCCTCATTGTCCACTTCAGCTTCAACTTGAGCTTGAGCTGGAGGCTGAATGTCCTAGGCAATGCAATACACCACATAGTTAGTAAGTAACATGAAGGCCGTAATGACATGGTTGCCAACACTCTGGTTTACAGCACATAGTTCACAACTTATTTGAACCACAAAGGTTGAAATTAAGGCCAAGACAGCCATAAAGGTTCAACAACTACAGCACAGCCATAAATCACATAGTTGCAATACGACAACAACTAGCATACACAAAAGCTATAAGCCATCATGACAACTAATGCCACATGTAGGTCAAATGCATGCATGCAAGGGGCTGGTTTAAACCACTTTGGCATATTTCTTGATCAGTTGAAGCCTTGCTTTTGGTCCAGCATTCAGGTAGACAGTCCTGGCATCGTCATCTTTGCAGACATTGAGCACACCAGTCCAGAGGTCACCTTCCATGTCGTCCAGCCCAAGCTCAGCAGCTGACTGAGTAATCAGTTGCTGCTGATGTTCCTTTGCGGCCAACTGTTGTTTCTGCAGTTCCATCTGCTGCTGCTTCAGCCGCAGTTCCTGTTCCTCAGAGCTCTTCTTCTCCAACATCAGCTTGTGAAGCATATGTGTCCTACCCACATAATTGGAGTTGAACAAGCTCATGTTGGCGTCCTTCATCCGAGCAGATGTGTTCCTGGGCTTCTTGCCAGGACTTTTTGCAGTGCTACGGGTGCTACTCGCACTCCTCTTGCTACCACTGCTTCCAGGGGTACTGCTGGCAGGTGTATCAAAATACTGAGGGGTACCAACACTGGAAGGGTTACTATCCGTCTTAGGGGTATCAAAAGCAGGAAGTGCCTCTTCTTCGTCGCCACTGCTAACGAAGTTCAGGTGGCGGCTCACCCCAGGAACATAGGCGGTCTCTCCTGTGACAGCAACTCCAGCAAACATGCGGTCCATTTCATCAATGTATTCTGGCCATCCATACTTCAGGTCCTACCACTCTTGCTTGTTCTGCATTGCAAAGAAAAACCATCAAGGAGTCAGTATGTAATATAGAAGAGAATGTTTGCAGAAACAAGTGGTCAAAGGTCATGAACCTTGTTAGAGCCGAGCTTGTCATCCCAGCACTTGTCAGAAGCAACCACAGAGCCATCTTCTCTGTTTCCTACGCCTGTGGCCACATGCCGAAGTTGCTCGATGAACATCCAAAGCTTTTTCAGCTCTCTGAACCTGTAGCCGAATTGCTCACTATCATGAAGCTTACCAGTTGCAAGTTCAAACCTGTGCTGGATGTCTTGCCATCCAAACTTGCTCATGATCCCATTTTTGCACGTACCCACGTCAATTTGGATGCAGTAATATTCACAGAACAGCTTATTATCCTCTTTGGTCCAGTTGGCTCTGACAGTCTGTTTCTGTGGACATTGTAAACAAAAAGCAATGCATGAACAAGGAATCGACATTGTGCAATACATCTTACTATCCTGTTTCATCCATTACCAGAGTATAAGTAACAGCACAAACAATGAACATATAGCAGCACAAACAACGAATCGACATTGTGCAAGACGTATAGAAGCAACAGTCTTGTAAGTATAAGTGCTCTTAACAGAAAGGCAACTGAACACAAGGAACACAGAAGGGAGGGAAGTCAAGGTAAATGTACCGGGACAGGAGGGTTGTTGTTGCCGCCGCTACGACGCCCAACGCGCCCCTGGATGCCCTTCAGCGCTGACCAGGACCGGCCGGTGCGTCCACACCTGCGGTGGTGGCATGCTCGACGACGGGAGGGGCGGCCCCACTGCTGCCGATTCCTCCCTGTTGCTGCCCGGAACGAAGCATGTCATCGTACTCGTCGATGTGCGGGAAGCCGGAGCTTGCATTGAGGTTGAGGCCAGATAATCCGAGCTGGCTTGGGGTCACGGATGAGTACGGATGCGGCACCGAGGAGTAGGGGTCGTAGGCACCGGATCCGAACCCCGGCGGCGCGGAGCCGTAGGAGGCATGGCCACGGGATCCGGATGCCGGAGGCGCGGCTGTGTTGTGCTCGTAGGCACCGGCCTCGGATCTCGGCTGCGCCAGGGAGAACAGGTCCCTTGTGCGGCGGCTGTCGTCGTAGTCGGAGAGGTTGCCGAAGTCGTAGCCGGTGGGGTTGCCGGATCCGCTGGCGTTGAACCCCGAGCTGCTCCCTTGGCCGTGGTAGCCGTCCATCGCCGGCGACAAGGTCAAGCACGGCGACGAGGGAGAGCGACGGAGGAGAGGGAGAGCGGCGGAGGCGAGAGAGAGCGGCGGAGGAGAGGCGTGGTGGAGGAGACGAGCCGAGGTGGGGAGAGGAGCTGCGGAGGCGAGCGAGAGCGGTGGAGGCTTCGGACTCCCCGGCCGAATGGATAAGGGAGAGGGAGAGCGTCGGCCAAG
>CM041639.1:2102763-2113839 GCA_023333625.1 Bothriochloa decipiens | reverse complement strand
AGGCCTGGAGGGTGCCAGGCTGGATGTGTGAGTTGATGTTTCAGATGGGCATGTGAGCTGATGATGTTGTATTCAGGTTTGGGGTGGAGCTTACAGCAGGGAGTAGGGTGAGGGTTGAGTCGATCGAGCCAGGATCTACAACGAGCTTTTGGAGCAAGTCTTGCCAGGGAATGGTTCTGGACATTCCCATGAGAGGAGCCTGTGGCGGGCTAACTGAGATGTGATGGTGGTCCTTGGGTGTGATCCTCTGAGAGGTGGAGCCCAGGATGAAGGTGCCGTGGTAGCACGTTAAAAAATAAACCCTGATGAAGATATCCCGGTTTGGTCAATTCTAGGAACTGTTGCACTGGTATCCGGACCTAGGAATCTCTTGCTTTCCACTCGCTCTCCATGGGGGGGAGACGGTCGAACCGCTGGATAGGTCGATGCCACTACTACTAGGCGAGAAGTGATAGGAAGGTATATGCATGGGATGGAGCTAACACCCTACCGAGACGATCATGGCACCCCCTTCGGGAGTGGGTACATGGCATGGCATCCTCTATGGGAGCGGATACATGCTCTCTTCACAATTCCAATGATCCAGTGCTGGATGGTAGAGTGGCATCACCTATGGCAGTAGGCGCCCGGAATCTGCCTAGATGCACGTGTGCATCGATGATGGTTATCTGGTGGATTAGTGAAACCTCTACAGAGTGTATGGTTGATCGATCGATACATATGCCGAATCCTCGGCTATGGACCTTTCCTATGTTTCGCATGCACTAGACTAGTGAGTGGAGTGTTCTACCTTCCTCTGAGTGTGATTTCCGGTCGTGAGCCAGTTTGAGGGCTGCGGGCCATTGAGGCAAGCCAAGAGGGAGTTGGCTTGTCGACCAGAGTCTGAGAGGCTGTTGGGGGAGATGAGATGATGCTACAGATATGGATGAAGATAGATGAAGGGAATGGGTTTGTGTTTAAAACTTGTTTATTATACTATTGTTTTATATACTTGAACAATTCATAGGAAAACCCCAGCCTTATAGGTTCCTTTTGAGATATCCTTATTTTTGCATCCACTTCCACAAAGCAATGCATAGGGTGGGAGTGTGGCCAGTACAAATCGTACTGAAAATTTGGTTTCAGGTTCAAGGAGTGAGTACTCATCTAGGGAGTACAGCGATTGAGGGTTTCGTGTCTACGCTCAAGTTGGAGAGAAGAAGATAGCTTCCGCACCTCAAGCTTTTACTGTTTTGCTGCATGAACTCTGATTCCGCCATGTGGCGATGTAATAAGTTATTGTAACTCCCTCTATTTGCTCTCTTTTGTTCGATGTATGGATTATGGATTCAACTGTTATCGGGTAATGTGATTTAAATGGTCATATTACACTCCGACACTGTGGATTTCCCTTCGCGGAAATCAAGGTTGTTTCAGTTGGTATCAGAGCCATACTTGACCTTAGGACAAAACCCTAGAAATGGACGTTAGTACAAGACAAACCAGTTTTTCTTTCGGTTATATACCGACCCTGCATTTCTTCTTATGCAAGGCTTCTCTATTGTTACTGACTTGCTGACCCTTCTTCCCTTTGAAACGTGCAGATGACAAGCTTTGGACCCCCGCTTGGACCGTTGAGCAGCATGCCCAAGGCTGAGTTCACCTATGAGGGACAGGAGTTCCCAGGCTTTCCGTACACCCTGGGTCGTGTTTTGGGAGTACTCGGAGTGCCTGTCGAGGAGATCAAGTACACCTGCACTAGAGCACCGAACTCAGGAGGAGGAATCAAGGGTTATGTGGTCACTCACCTGGAGATCCCTACAAGTCAGACTCTGCCCTCAGTACCAGCTCTCCTGGAGATGACAATTGAGGACTCAATCGAAGAAGGAATCCAGTCTGTGTCACTCAAGGCTCTGCGTGAAGTGATGAAGATCGCTTACGAGCACCTTCACAACACAGAGTTTCATTTACTTCCTCAGGCCCTGAACTCTCTCCTCACACCAGAGCAGCAGGATGATCTGGTCAGGCCAATCATCCTAGCTGAGACCAGTCTTTGCAACCGTGCCTCCGCCGCTCACCTCTTCGAGCAGAACCGCTACATAGGGCACCTAGAGAAGAAGAGATGCCTCGACCGCAACACTCTGATGGAGTACCAGGAGTTCTGCAAGCAGGAAGCTAAGGAGAAAGAAGAGCTCGAGGCTACAGTCGCCCAGCTGAAGGACAAGCTCGCACGTCAGGCAAGGGCTCACAGAGCCGAGGTCGCTGACATATGAGACAAGGTTGAGGACATTGGGCTCCGAAACTACTACCTCGATGTAAGAGTTCTCGAGAGAAGATGGACAAGGATATGGAGATCAAAGAACTACAGAAGAGAAGACGGGAAGATGACAAGAGAAACTTCACCGTGCAGTGTGAGAAGTCAATGCTCGTAAAAGCCCTGAAGAAAGCAGAAGCGAAAGCACAGTGCAACCAAGGCCATCTGATAGCCCTGATGATTCAGAATGAGACCTTGGTGGACAGATACAAGAGACTCAAGACAGCTTGGAAGAATGCCGACGAGAGACGCTGCCAGGAGTACGCTGAGTTGCGTGACAGACTTCCTTTGTCAGCCAGACGCAAGGACCCCTCTAAGGAAACTTTCCAGATTGCCTACTCTCTCTTGAGGCTAGACCACTGTCTAGCTCCCACCAACCTGCCACTTACCAAGGAGTTCGGAGAAGCTCAGGCTTATGTGAAGCGCCTTCACATGTCACAGGAGGAGTTGACAGTTCTTGGCAACCGTTTTCACCCAGGAGTATACAACGCGCCGATGTATGAGTCAGAGTAGTGTGGACCCTGCGTGGCCACGTCATGAGTTAGAGTTGAGCTAGCTTGTATCCATGAGTTACCTTGTCATAGTGCGAGTCTCGCACGTCATCTAGCGTAGCTGCTAGAGATGATGCCATGTAATGCAACCATGTAATGAATGATCAATCTTATCGCATTTTATGGCTCTTATTGCTTTTTGTATGAGTGTTGGATAGATTAAATGTTTTCCCTTAAATTGTTGAAATCATTTAATTATATTTAACCAATAAGTACTAAACAGTTGTTGACCCGTGTCGCAGATGTCTGCATGTCACTCCGCATGTCTGGGCAACCGTCCGCCTCCACCCGAACTCGAGCTTGGGCGTGGAAGACTCTATGGACGAAGGGGAGGTCGTGTTCCACCCATCGACCTCAACCAGGGTGGGAACGATCGTGAGAGGACCCCGCCAGCAGGAAGTGCCGCTGGAGGAGGTGATGCCCATGGCAATGGACCTCCACCGCAGCCGATTCCGCCACCGCCGCCACCGCCAAACCCGGCGGAAGTGATGGCACAACAGACACAGCTGCTTGCCGCTTTGGTCAATGGAGCCAATCACTACTTTGGAGGAAATTCAAATGACTTCCAGAGGAAACTTGAGGGTTTTCTAAAGCTCAGGCCACCCTCTTTCGATGGCACCTACAAGGAACCGCTGGAAGCTGATGATTGGCTTCGCGAGATCGAGAAGAAGCTAGAGCTTACCACTTGTACCCCGGAGGAGCGAGTCGGGATCGCTGCTCACCACCTCACTGGAGCTGCGCGTTCCTGGTGAGACAGCTACCGCCAAGCTCATGAGGACCCCGATCACATCACCTGGGATGAGTTCGCAGATGAGTTCATCGAGTACCATGTTCCTGAGGGAGTCATGGAGCAGAAAGAGGAGGAATTCCGTAACCTCACCCAGAAGGGATGTGACATCTACGAGTACACCAACACCTTCACTAGTTTGTTGCGCTATGCACCTCTGCATGTCGCCACTTCTGAGAAGGAGAAGATCACACAGTACAGAAAGGGTCTGAACCCCAAGATCAAGGTAGCCCTGGGAGGCACCAAGAGTCACACACTTTGTGACATGATCGATCGTTGCATCCAGATCGAGAAGGACCAGAAGGAGGCAGGAGAAATGTCTAGAAGGGAGAAGAAGAAGTCCGAGGGCTTCTACCGTGACCATGAGCGTAAGAGGTTCCATTGGGACAAGACATCTAGCCGTCCTCATTACGGCAAGGACTCTACCTATGGCTCGGGTAGGAGTGGTGGTACCTACTTGGCTGACCACTCATGCTTATCCCGTGACCATCGCTCCCGCGACCGTTACTCTCGTGACCATCGCTCTCGTGACCGTGTTGGGAAGGATCGCTACCTCCGTGAGCACTCATCGCAGCCATGTCACAGGACTGATCACTCTGCACCTTTTCGTGCTACGCCAAACTCAGGCAGCTGGAAGGCCGCTGCACCAACCCCCACAGGCAGTGTGCCGTTCACTTGCTTTGGTTGTGGCAAACCTGGCCACAAGGTGTTTGACTGTCCTAAGAAGACACCCGCACCTGCTGCACCCAAGTCTCAGTACCGTGGGTCTGCAAGCCGTGGTCGTCTCACGCACATGAACACAGAAGAAGCTCAAGCTGCCCCAGATGTTGTGTACGGTATGTTTCTTGTTAATGGCATTAAAGCATCCGTTCTGTTTGATTCTGGAGCTACATGTTCATACATCTCATCTAAGTTTGCATGAGAGAGTAAGATACCTATCACTCCACGTTTGGAGCCTATAGTCACCAGTTCTCCTCTTGGTGAGATGAGAAGCACCCATATCTGCAAGGGAGTGAAGCTTTCTATCGAGGGTCTAACCTTTCGAGCTAACCTTACCCTTCTACCATCAAATGGTTTGGATGTCATCCTAGGCATGGATTGGCTTACCGAGCACAAGGGTTTGATTTCTTGTTCACCTAGATATGTTCAGATAACTCATCCTTCTGGCCAAGCAGTCAGATGTGCACCTCAGAAGGATAAATCAGTATCTGTTCTATGTGCCCTGAATGCACTCAAGTCGCAGGAAGAATCTCAGAAAAGGGAGAAGACTCTTGTGGATGTCCCCGTTGTCAGGGAATATGAGGATGTGTTTCCAGAAGAGTTGCCTGGCATGCCACCAGATTATGACGTTGAGTTCATCATTGATCTTGTGCCCAGAACCGGTCCCATCTCTAAGCGACCATACCGTATGTCAGTAGATGAGCTAGAAGAGCTCAAGAAGCAGTTGAAGGAACTTTCTGACAAGGGCTTTATTAGGCCTAGTGCTTCGCCCTGGGGATCACCTGTTCTGTTTGTGAAAAAGAAAGATGGTTCGATGAGGATGTGTGTTGATTACCGCAACCTCAATGCCGTCACCATCAAGAACAAGTATCCTCTGCCAAGGATCGATGACTTGCTTGATCAACTTCGTGGTGCTAAGTACTTCTCGAAGATTGATCTCAGATCTGGTTATCATCAAATGAAGATTCGGGAAGAAGACATTCCCAAGACAGCTTTCGTCACACGCTATGGGCAGTATGAATTCACCGTTGTATCCTTCGGTCTCACGAATGCCCCGGCCTATTTCATGAACATGATGAACAAAGTGTTTATGGAGGATCTTGATCAGTTTGTTGTGGTTTTCATTGATGACATTTTGATTTATTCACCTTCTGCCGAAGAACATGAAGCACATTTGAGGATAGTGCTCGAGAAGTTGTCCCAACACCAGCTCTATGCTAAGTTCAGCAAATGTGAGTTCTGGCTTGAAGAAGTTGCTTTTCTTGGTCATGTACTCTCAGCAGATGGAGTTGCCATAGACCCTGCGAAGATAGAGGCTGTAAAAGAATGGGAACAACCTCACAATGTGTCCGAAATCAGGAGTTTCTTGGGATTGGCAGGTTACTATCGCCGATTCATTGAGAACTTCTCAAAGATAGCTCGTCCTATGAAAAATCTCTTGAAGAAGATTAATGAGTTCGAGTGGACACCGGAGTGCGAACACAGTTTTCAGACTCTAAAGGAGAAGCTAACCACCACACCTATCCTAGCCTTACCTGATATCACTAGCGACTTTGTCGTCTACTGCGACGCCTCTCGCCAAGGGCTAGGCTGTGTGCTGATGCAAAATGGGAAGGTTATTGCTTATGCTTCCCGACAGCTAAAGGAGCACGAGCAACGATACCCCATGCATGATCTTGAGCTAGCAGCTGTTATGCATGCTCTGAAGATCTAGAGACATTATCTTATTGGCAACAAGTGTGATATATACACCGATCACAAGAGCTTGAAGTATTTCTTCACTCAAGAAGATCTAAATATGAGACAGCGCAGATGGCTGGAGCTAATCAAGGACTATGACATGGAGATTCACTACCATCCTGGAAAAGCGAATGTAGTCGCTGATGCTCTTAGTCGCAAGACCTATTGTCATGCCTTGTTCTTATCGACCCTGCCACCTGAATTGAAGAAAGAGATTGAAGATCTTCATCTTGAGATAGTACCCCATGGGTTGTTGCACGAACTTCGTATCGAGTATAATCTCACCGAGCGAATTCGTGAAGCTCAAAAGAGTTGTGAAGAAATGGAGTACATTCATGGGTTGATGAAGCTAGGCTATATCCCCGAATTCAGAGAAGATGAGCATGGAACCATCTGGTTCAAGGATAGAATTTGTGTGCCCAGCAATCCTGCTTTGCGTAAGGAAATCCTGTCAGAGGCACATGACTCTAAGTATTGCATCCATCCCGGTGGTGCAAAGATGTATCAAGATGTGAAGAAGCATTTCTGGTGGAAAGGCATGAAGTCAGACATTGCAAGACATGTGGCTGAATGTGACATCTGTAACAGAGTCAAGGCCGAACACAAAAGACCCGCTGGATTACTCAAACCACTTGATGTTCCTGAATGGAAGTGGGAAAGCATATCCATGGACTTTATCATGGGATTACCTAGATCTCAACAAGGTCATGACTCTATATGGGTAATAGTCGATCATCTGATGAAGGTAGCACATTTTATACTAGTCAGAACTACGATACGTGCAGAGCAGTTGGCAGATTTGTACATCAAGGAGATTTTGAGGCTTCATGGAGCTCCTAAGAGTATTGTGTCGGATCGTGGACCACAATTCATGTCCCGATTCTGGCAATCTCTTCACGAGTCCATTGGGACTGACCTTGATTACAGCATTGCTTATCACCCGCAAACAGATGGTCAGACAGAAAGGTTGAATCAGATTTTAGAAGATATGCTTCGTGCCAGTGTTCTCAAATATGGAACAGATTGAGAGAAGTGTCTGTCGTTTGCTGAGTTCTCTTACAACAACAGCTACCAGGCAAGTATCAAGATGTCACCCTTCCAGGCTCTTTATGGCAAGCCATGTAGAACCCCGTTGATGTGGAACCACCCAGGCGAAAGAGCAGTCTTTGGCCCCGCCAAGATCAAGGAAGCCGAAGAAGGAGTAGCTCAAGTCAGAGAGAACCTGAGGATCGCCCAGAGCCGACAGAAGAGCTATGCCGACAAAAGGCGTCGAGACCTTGAGTTCGAAGTTGGGGATTTTGTCTACCTCAAAGTGTCTCCACTTCGTGGTACCGTCAGATTCCATGTAAAAGGAAAGTTGGCCCCAAGATATGTTGGACTGTATCATATCTGTCAGAGAGTTGGGAAGCTTGCATACAAGCTTGAACTACCTCCCGAGTTAACAGGAGTACACCCCGTTTTTCATGTCTCACAGTTACGCAAGTGCTTAAGGGTACCAGAAGAGGAAGCAGTCACCACTGATGTGCTGGATATCCAGGATACTCTTGAGTACAAGGAGCACCCAATCAAAATCTTGGGTTATGACACCAAAGAGACCCGAAGCAAGTCTATCCCTATGTGCAAGGTTCAATGGAGCAATCACTCTGAACGTGAAGCGACGTGGGAAGATGAGAATCAACTTCTGCTACAGTATCCTTACCTCTTCGAAGGGTATGACACCTCTTAAATCTCGAGGACGAGATTCCAATGAGGGGGAAGGACTGTAACAACCCAAAAATTCGAACTACAAAATTTTTTCGACAAAACCATGAATGATGTGGTGTGACATGTCATCATCCACCCCTTACATATGCATCAACCCTAGCATGTCATGCATGGCATTCATATGTTGCAAATTAATTAATATCTCATAACCATGCTCTATGTTCACATATTATATTTTAATGTTTCAATTGTTCAATCATCATGTTGCATTAAAAAGAGTGATTTGGATTCTTATTTGGTTTATGTGTTGATTATTAAAAAAATGACAACATAATATTTATTTTGACAAATAAATATTAAGGGAATAATACCTTAGCATTATTTGGGCCATGTATGCTCACTATTTTGTCGCACAAATTTAGCACACCATATATATATAAGTATATATAAAAATATATTTAAAAATGAAAAATAAAAAGAAAAGGAAAAGAAAAGGAGGAGATCGGCCCGAGCAGCCAGCCGGCCCGCACGCGCGCTCGCCTGCGCTCGCCGCTCGACCCCGCGCTGCGCGGCCCAACAAGGCCGACGGCCCAGCAAGAGCCGCGCGCGTCCGCGCGCCGCACCGAGCCTCCGTTGCCGATGAGTCGCTGACGATGGGGCCCTGAAGTGGGACCCACGTGTCATCGCGCCCGCTGAGGTCACCCGACCGGCCGCGCGTGCTCGCGTCAGCACTGTTCCCCGGCGTCGTTCCTAAGCAACCTGCCTCGACTGCTCAATCCAGTGTCGCCCCGCATCGACGCGCGCCCGCAAGCCACCTGGACCGACCAGCCCGCGTAAAGTTCCCACGGCCGCAGGCAAGATTCTCCGCACGCGCGTGCACCTGCGCGGTCACCGCAGTGGAACGCTGCTGCCGTACAGAACTTCGACACCCAGCGCTACCTAGCCCCCTCTCGCTGATCTCTGGACCCAGATCGAGCCTCAGCTGCTGACATGGACATCCCTTGGCCGCTCGATCGAGCCGGAGCCGTGATCGACCGTCCGTCAGCTACCTACCTCTGCGTCCGCCCTATAAAGCAAGCACCCCGGCACCCTAGGGTTCCCAGGCCGCCACCACCGCTCTGGTGGAGCTCAATTCCACCTTGCCAGCCTCGATTGGAGAAGAGCTGAAGGAAGGGGGAAGAAAGGAGTCGGGGAAAGAGAAGAATCCGCCGCCGGATTTGGGGAGGAAGATCGATGACTCGGAGCCGCCGCTGCTGCATCGGGAGTAGGAAGGAGGAGCAGTACCGCGAGCCGGAGCCGCTTGGACTTGTACCACACCTCCATCCTCTTCGACCCGTCGGTGAGCACTGCCATCGCCGCTCTCTCGAACCCTCCGCCGCGCGGTTGGCCATGGCGCTCTGCCGTGAGCGCGTAGGCCTAGGTCACTACCGACCTCACTAGACACACCTACACACACACATGAGACTAGCTGAGCCTCTTCGGCCACGACATCGGGAGGATGCCGGAACAGAAGCCGCCCAGTTCATCGCCGCGCGCCAAGCACCGTCGTGGTGAGATCACCCAGCCGCCTTTCCGTTGAGCCTCGACCTCCGTTGTTTCTGGATCCACGCTCGCCTTGATGAGACGGACCCCGTGCACACCCTAGCTCCGCGTTTGCCTCGCCAGAGCACCGACCCGAACCACCTTGTCGTCGACGTGTCAGTACGTTGCCGCTCCAGAACGCCGCCGTTTACCGTCGTTTCCTGCCACCATCGACCACCCTTGAGGAGCAGGAAGAAGCCGGGAAGCTCCGCCGTGACGAGCCGCATCGAGTGGGCAAGATGGAGACCGTGGACCCTCTCGGAGTGCCGTTGCCGTGCACCGAGGACCTGTCGAAGCTCCACCGTGGGAGTTGCTGCCCGCGCGGACTCCACCGTGTGTTTTGGTCACCGCCGGCGCCTCGAGCAGGTGTTGTGTGACTCCAACCGTCCATCTACGCCACCAATTGGAGCAGGAGTGACTCGATGTGAAGTGTACATCGAGCGCCATCGCCATCGAGCCGCCGTCCACCACAGAGCTCATCACCAGAAGTAAAGCTGCCGCCCTGAAGCCCGTCAACGTGACCGTCATGAAGTCCCGAAACCGATGGGCGGGTTAATGGCGCCAGAGATCCTTTGTGGCACCAGGAATTGAGGGTTTCCCCGCCGTCGATCGTCGAGGAGGAACTCCGCGTTCGAGCCGATCTCGTCCGAGACAGATCACGCGCTCGAACCGACCCTCGAGTTTGACCCTTCGACAAACCGACCCTCGAGTTTGACCCTTCCACAAGCCGACCCTCAAGTTTGATCCTTCCACAAACCGACCCTCGAGTTTGACACCTCAAGCACTGTCACCCTCGAGCCGCTGTCCGCCGTAAAGCACGTCGCCAGGACCAAGCCCCCGACTTGATGACACCTACGTGTCCACCTTGACGACCCAAGGACGATGCACGGGTTAGCGAAATCCTGGAGCAGCCCCTCGCCGGATGTTTAACCTCGCTGTCACCGGCCGAGCACCGTTGTGGAAGCAGAGCAGTTTTTCGTCTTCGACCATGCCCTCAAGAGCATACCCTCGAGAGTATACACCTCGAGACCGTACCCCTCGAGACCTAATCCTCGAGACCGTAACCCTCAAGACCATGCCCCTCGTGACCGTATCCTCGAGACCATACCCTCGAAAGCATACCCCTCGAGACCTAACCCTCGAGACCGTAACCCTCGAGACCGTAACCCCTCGAGAGCATACCCCTCGAGACCTTACCCTCGAGCCCTTTTTCTTTTCAGAAAATAGTTAAATCTTTGAAAATTCATAACTAATTCATACGAGCTCAGAAAATTATGATCCACATATCCAAATTTTCTATAAATCGAGCCCTATCTATCTAGGCTATGTTTGAGTGTATTTGGATCTTCTATTTTGCATTCGTTCTTTGTGCTAATCTATAGGGGTCGCTTTCGTGACCATTAAATCTCGTTACAGGCTCGAGCGAGGACAAGCTTGACGACAGTGACTACCAGGAGAAGTCCGATAGCTACGTCAGTGAAGGTGTCACACACCATCCAACCTCATAGATCCCATTACGCATGGCAATTATAGTGGCTAGTGCTTTAAATTCATGTTGCTATAATGCTATGCCTGTGCTAGGACTGCATGATAGAGTATTTATTTGATGAGCCCTACCTTGTTGTAAACTATCACCTGCTTACCTGCTGTTACGATAGCCACCTGCTTATCTGCTATACTTATACTTCTATACTTCACTC